>PVHP010027589.1:0-17948 GCA_004024765.1 Zapus hudsonius | reverse complement strand
TTTGTAAAGAAATAAGTTTGGCTTTTATAATATACATTTATGTATATTATGTATATGGATGTATGTGAGAAACATATACATTGGTGTGCATATGTATGCAAACTCCATGGGATGGTAATAGTGATGAAAATGGTGGTTAACATGTAGCATTTTGTAGATTCTGGAATAAATATAAAGCATTATTTAATTTTCCATCTAGTAATCATGGAGTTACCTGAATCAGAAAATATCAATACATATTTCATCATCAAGTAAATGCACTGAATGTAATGCTCTACATTGGATAGTTATACAACTTGAATCCATGTGCACTTGGTTTCAGATTCTATATTTTAGCAGTATTTATTTATAAAGCTGTCTACAAGCCAAAACAAATAAACTATGGGGCTGGGGAGATGGCTTGATTTGTCAAGTGCTTGCTGCATAAACAGATTATGAGCACCCATGTAAAAGCTGCTGGTGTCGCATGCATCTGTAATCCCAGAGCTACGAGGTAGGGAAAAGGAATAGCTGGGGTTTTCTGACCATCTAGTCTGGCCAGACTGGTGAGATCCAGATTCAGTTAGAGACTATGTCTCAAAAACAATTAAGAAAAGAGATTTGTTGACTTTTGGCCTCCACAAGCACACATATGCATAAGTGTGTCCACTTATGAACACACATGTATCCACACACATATACTCATGCAAAACAAACCAAAAATAAAGAATGCAAAATAATTATATTTTGCTGACTTCCTTTCTATTTCTAATAAAATCTTTTAGAATTTGTACTTCTGAATGCAATATGTACATAAAAATAAAGAAAATTATGTATTTCTCTTTAATCCAGTTTTTTCTTGTTTTCATTATTTATATTAATTTAAATGTGGTAAAGCATCCCAATGAAACAGGATACCTATGTATGTATTCAGAGTTTTTACATTATTACTTGCTGTTTTAAAAATAAAGCTGGGATTTGATCCATAGTGCTAATAGATTACCTATAACTATATTAACACAAAATAGAATGCTGTATTAAGCACAAATGCTTCGTTATATAAAGTATGAAATCAGAGGTATTTCATCTTCACTCTTTTATTGGTTTGGAATCATAAACCTGACTTCTTGAGAAGGCCCTTGTCTGAGACACTCTAAGCAAGCTTTATAGTCCTTGGCCTTGAGTTACTCCAGATTTCTCTCTTGTCCATTCTGTCTTCAAAACTGGCAATCTTTTACACTACTGATAAAGGAGTTGAAACAATATTCTTAAATATCTATTACTTCCCAAATTCAAATTGAGTATCAATTTCTTAAAGGCCATAAATTGGTATAGTAACTTGTCTTTTCGTGTAAATGGTTTAGCCTGTGCACAGGCATACCGTTCACCTCATATGATTCCCTTGACAGACCACTTCATCATCTGGTGTGGGTTTATTGTCCAACAATTGCTCAAAGGTTTCTGCAAAGGAAACTAAACTTTTCTGAAACAGAAACTGAAATTTTCATCCCCCTGAAACTTCACATTTTTGTCACCATATAAACAGTTCTCCAATTTTCTTTTGTGGACATTCTTGGGTATCCTATAATTTAACTCAGTTCTGATACTATCAACCAGGAGATTGCATCAGACCTCACAGGTTATGGTCTCACCCCCATAAGGCTTCAACCACTTCATATGTTAGTCACAAGTTCAGGATGTCACCTGTGCATCTGGCTTACTGGTGATAAATTGGAGGTCTCCATGATACCTTGTGACTTCCATATCTTGTTAAAATGTCATACAGATCTGAAGAAAATAGTTACTATAAACTGTCTTATTAGCAAGGATATATTAAAAGATACAAATTATTTATAGCCAGATGAAGAGTTAGCTAGAACAATATCTGGAGGTCCAAGTCCTGGCATTTCCTGATACCTCATCTTACTGATATGTTGAATAACATTTTCTAGCTAATTGATCAGGAAAATCTCTAATCATCTTTTTTTTTTTTTTTTTTTTTTTTTGCTGGAGGCTTCATGGGTGATTAGATTATTACTGGCCACTGATGATGACAACACTGTGAAGTTCTTCTCCACTCCCAGGAGGTAAGGAAGTAGGTTAAGATGTTTCCTCTGATCTCATGGTTGGTTCCCTTGGTAACACCATCCTTTGGTTACTCAGAGGCTTTCCACATTCCTCTCAGATTCCCACAAGGTAAACCAGATGTCTTTTGTAAGTGGCCTGCTATAATGTCCTGTGGCCATTATTTATCCTTGCAAGGGAAACCACCTGACCAGAAGCAGTTTATGGGAGGAAAGTGGTCTATTTCAGGGTTACAGGGTCCAGAAGATTCCCATCAATGACAGAAGAAGTTGGCTCATTCCATGCTATATCAAATATATCTTTGCTATAGCAAAGAGAGAAAAACCAACACCAGCAAGCCCAAATCTCCAGAGCTCTAAGTACCCTGAACACCCAGTTAGGGCTGAAGCCCCGACCCCCAAAACACATTACAGCTCGATCCCAGGTTCCACCTCCAGTGAAAGGCCCCATCTGGCAGGGATCTGCCTCCTGGGGGCTTATGTTGCAAGCTCAATTTTAATAAAACACCCAAGTCTATGGGGCCATGCATTTAAACTATCACATTAGAACTACCACAGACCCAGAGACATACCACTTCCCCAGAATGGCTGCACCCTCTGGAGACTTAATCAAAATCCCTGGGGCCATAGGGATTATACAGATTATACATTCACGTTAACACATGGACCTTCACCCTTACATCCTAGGTGTCAGATGTGTGTTGCAATGTTCAAATTAAAATACCATAACACATTGTAGCTGCCTTGGTTACCCCACGGGTTAAGTCCATGGTAGATATTTGCCATTATAAGGTTTTGCAAGATTTATTTTAATGAAGTGAATGATCTAAATCTTTCAACCTTTGAGGATAATATTGATACCTAAACTTATGAGCAGAATATGGTTTTGCTTCTTACATTTCAGGGTTGAGAAATTTTAGGGAAACTCACTTGTTTTATTCATGATACTCAAATGCATTTTAGTCGGCAAGTTAAGAAATAAATAGAAGGGTTGTACCAGCTCTAAAATCCCAATTTTACACTTGAGGATCAAAGAACAGCCACAGAGTGGGCCTTTGGAGTTGGCCTCTAAAATCTTATTACCTGGTTCTCTATAACCTACATTTTAACCAATACCAAGCTTCTGCTAAAAATGTCAAATTATATCTTAAGGCCCTGAGAAGGTACGGTCGTTTTCCTTTCCCATTTTACAGTTGCTCTCATAATGCTTTTAATTACCTTGGAGAAGGATAGGTTTATGTTTTTATTATACATGAAGAGTTTCTCCCTCCCACATGGTCTGCTCTCAGAAGCAGATCAAATCCAGCCCGCAAATGCAGGGGAAAAAGAATTAAGATCTATGAAAAATACTGTGGAAAGATATTAAGACACTATTCTATCTAATTTTTGATTTGTTTCGGCAAATTTCCCCCAAAAACACTTATGTGCATTTTTCTTTTGTCCTCATTTTTGCTTTGGTTTTCCAAGAAATTGATGGGAACAGCAAAAAGAAAGTGACCTCTTAACACTGATGTTCCCTAACATTTTTCTGGCTAACTAGTACATATTTTTATGTTTTAGGTTAGACTTATTTTTAGCAAGTTATCCCAATTAGTTCATATGGAAACTATTAGGAAACTATTATTCATTGACCAGATAGATAAGTATTAGGTTTGGGCCATTGAAATGTTGTGCTGTTTATTGTTTTTTGTTTATTTTTTAATCAATACGTCAAAAAAATCTCGTAGCTGAATTCTGCTTTCCTTAGTTTAAAAATGTTAGAGAGGCTGGAGAGATGGCTTAGCAGTTAAGGCACCTGCCTTAAAAGCCTAATGACCAGGTTTTGATTCCCCAGTACACGTAAAGCCAGACACACAAAGTGGTACACACATCTGAAGTTCATATGCAGCAGCAAGAGGCGCTCTCTCTCTCTCTCTCTCTCTCTCTCTCTCTCTCTCTCTCTCTCTCTCTCTCTCTCTCTCTCTCTCTCTCTCTCTCTCTTTCCTCTCCTTACAAATAAGTAATTAAAGCTAAAAAAAACTTTTGAGTTAGTTTCACTTTATTCACTTTACCTTAAGCTATGACTTTTGAAGTCTTGTTTTAATTGTAGTCACTACTGCTTAGTAACTCTAAGAAAATATGATGCCCTATGGTCTAGGAATATGATCCTAATTTAAATTTAGTTAATTATTTTTTCCTTGTGTATTATTGCAGTTTCTCTTCCTGGGACTCTGTGGCCTTTGTACAATAAGGCCATTGATTCCTGATGTTGGTCACATTATGGACTGTATTTTTAATCCCCCTGAGTTGTGTTTTTAGCACGTAAATCCAGATAAAAAAGAAGATAAAAATCTGATGGAGGATTTCAGTTGAATTGGCCATCTGTGATTTATAAGTTTTGGTCTTTTAGGTTTGAGCTTTTCATCTTTTAGCTACTTTTAAATACGATAGAGTGTTGCCAACCCTTTACACATGGAAATCTCTTCCCTGCCCCCATCTGAGTTTTGATGCTTAACTTCCCATCTGTAAAATAAACTGGTTGAACAAGATAACTCTAAGTCCCTTACAGGGGAACATCCTGTCATTGTATTGGCTTTATATCCTAGGACAACCTCTGCCTTCCTTTCTGCTGAACTGTCCTGTCCTAACCAGTTCCAATAAAGAACAACCTACGCCTACTTCCTTTCCCTTCCCAGCTTCGCTAGTGTTCATGTCTGTATACTAAGCTTGAGAGCCTCAGACCTTCTTGTACTGATTTCACTCCTGGCATCCAAGCTTTTGCCTTCAAACTACACTCCAAAATTGCTTCCTAATGCATAATACCTGAAATCAAAACTGCTTCCATGGTGCACAAACCTTTTCTAATCTGTCTCATCCTTCTACTTTAAATTCTGTCACTCTTCCCTTCTCATTGTTCACATTTCCACAACACCAACCTTATCATTTCCTTACTGTAATAACCCTTTCTACCCGTTGAGTCTTAACACTTGTGCTGTGGTCTGTTGAGAATGACCTTTGCAAGATCGTATTTGTTTGTTTGATCCACAGTTCCTAAATCATGACTTCCTTCGCAAGGCAGGGTATTTCTACGTGTGAGCAATTATTATGTTAGGGAATGTATATGTCAATTAGCTAGGTTTGGTCATTCCACGATGTACACATACTGAAAAACATACTGTAAATGATAAATTCATAAACTTTATCCGTCATTTGAATAAAACAATGATTAAGCTGAGTCAAGCATACAACAGTAGAAAAGACTGAATAAATTGTGCATCAGAATTATCACGTTATTTGCTCTGGGGAGATAGCTCACCAATTAAAGACACTCGCTTGCAGAGCCTGAATGATTGGAGTGAATTTCTCAGCATCCATGTAAAGCCAGACACAAAGTGGTCCATTCATCTGTGATCCCAAAGGATGGACAATGGAGCCCGGGGACTCTAAAATTAGCAGGTTACCTAGACTGACATTCATTTGTAGTCTGAGAGTGTGCTGCAGCAAGAGACCCCATCTTAAGGAAAGTAAAGTACAGACACTTCAAAGTTGTCCTCTGACCTGCACACTTGCCCCATGGCACAAGCCCACAAAAATAAATAAAAGTTTTTGAAAAGAAAAGAGATGATGTTCTATTGAGCAATGAGGCAAGTCATGTAAATGAACTTACTGTAGACCTGGGGCTCCATGCTTAGGCACTTGCAAAAGCAGGGCCCAGCCTGTTGTCCAGAGGGACACAGCCCAGAAATGAGATGTGCCCATTTTATGGTGTTTTGATATTAACGCTATTTTGATCTTTCATACTCAGGCCTTTAATTCTCATGTGGAACTTTCAAGTTCAGAAAGACTATGAGGTACCTGTGGTTTTCTTCTTTGATTCAGGCTACACACTCGCTGAGACAACCACATGCAGGGCAAATCCAGGGCCATGCCTGGGTATGGAATCAGGTCCTGCCACCTTGGCGGCAAGGTGCATGTTCTCTTCACCTTTGCAAAAGACTTCAGTGGCATTGAGAGACCTTTATCTGTCCACGTGAGAGTGCCTGAGACCCTTTGCACATCCATGTGAGCCACTGCGGAGATTTGAAAAATGCTGAGAGATTTTAAATATACCCATCAAAAATATTCTTATCACATAGGCATGTGAAATGATAAATGTGTTATTTGATTTGATCGTTCTAAAACATATGCATGTATCAAAACATCACATATGTCCCATTAATTTATACTATTCAAATGAAATGAACCCTAAGCATCCCAATCCTTTCATCATTTCTTGCTGACTAAAACTATGGTCACATAAGATATATGGTTTTAATAAGACATCGTCATGTGTCCTTCCACCTTCTACACATTTATTTGTCAAATAAGTTACTACACCACTCTTCTTGTTTCTTGGTCTCTCCCTCTGGTTCCCGAGTCTCTTTTGCAGTTTGCCTTTATCACTGTATATGTTGCTCCATCATTTAAAATAGACCCAGTCAGATTCCCATGATAATCCCTGACCTAAGCCAGTTTGCCAATATGCCAGGATGACAGGAAATGTGCTATTCGATTGCACAAATATCTCCACCATGTCATCAGATACTACGGCCCAGGAAAGAGGGAGTGGGGGAGTCAGGGATGAGGCTGAGTGAGGAGAAAAGGAGGAAGTCACATTGCACGGGAGAGGTTACCAAGTGCTAACCAAACCCTTATAAAGAGTTTACTGACAGGTGTGAAAATAACTTTAGAGTAAGCTTGTGGAAGCTTTATTAGGTCACTTGATCCATGTGGAAGAGCAGCAAGAAAAGAATCCAAAAATCCAAGGCAAACTCACAGGCAGCCTGAGCCCAGGATGCCCTAGACCTGTAAACTGTAGTAATTGCTCTAGTTAAGTCCCTGGGATTGTTTCTGTGACATTTTCTTTTCTTTTCTTCTCTTTTCTTTTTCTAGGTAGGGTCTCACTCTAGCCCAGGCTGACCTGGAATTCACTGTGTAGTCTCTGGGTGGTCTTGAACTCACAGTGATCCTCCTACCTCTGCCTCCTGAGTGCTCGGATTAAAGGCGTGCGCCAACACGCCCGGCTCTGTGACATTTTCTTTAACAGTCATTGCAGGTTTTAAAGTAAAGAATTATAGGCAAATAATTGAGAAACGTTTTATATTGTTCTTTCATATAATCTGAATTACATTTGTAGTAAAAATTTGAAAAGAAAGGAGTTGCCATTCTTACTGGATTTATCTGACTCGCTTCCCTGTCTTCTGTCCACTTTATTTTTAAGTTTCTTTGTATATTTTTTGACAAATAGCAGGTGGTGAGTATGGTCTGTTCTTTTATGCAATAAGAGGTAGAAAATGACCACAGGAAGGGATACCTTAGACACTAGTGGTGCTTCTAACTTAAAAAAGACCTTCAAGATTATGATACGGAAAAATCATTTTTTGTTGCCAGAAACCTTAACCTTATCTGTTATCTGCACTCAAAGTATTGCATGTAGTATTTATCAAAAGAAACATCCTGGGGGTGGAGTGTATAAATGACCTCTGGGCGATGGAGGACTTAGGATATGAGCTCCTTCTGTTTACCAAAGCTTGGCTTCTAGAGGGAGGAAATGTCTAATCCCTTTCCACTCTCAGGATCCTCCAGGTGGAGGAAAATTGATATTGGACTTCTCTGCTTGCATTTTCAATCAGGTTCACAGGCTTGAAACCTGGTTTACTTCAAGGATGTATGGATCTTGAAGTCGATGAAATCATTTTGGAGGAGGTTCAGGAAGGAATAGAAGAGACAGTACCTATGAAGTCACTGGCTTTACCTGTTATGTTTCAGAAGTCTTTAAGAAAGTCTTTTCAACTGCATGATCCATTCCTTCCCAAATGATTAAAATTAAGTTTATACTTAATTAATATTTATACAAATCATACAAATTGGGACATATCCTTTGTGAGACAATGGCAGTTTTATTTGTTGTGCCAATGTTAGTAGAAAGCATAGTTTTATTATGCATATGCTCAAATAAACTGAGAACATAATTATAACTCCGGTAGCAAAAAGTGATATTTTCTTGAAAAACATTAAAATCACAGCTCTTGTGGAAGGGTAACTATTGTATAAAATCATGAAATTTAAACAGTAGTATTACTTTATTTTTACAGCAACAGAAATAAATGCAACAGAAATAAATGTGCATACTTACTAAGTTTGTGATGATAATCCAAGTTTCCTCATGCATTAAGGCTTTAGTTTTGCTGAATTCATTTCTGGGGGTGGAGAGAAACTTGGGGAACATTTTTCTTATGTTCTAAAAGTCTACTATTATTTCACATTTCCCACTTTTCCCAGATAATATGATAGCAAATACCTAAAGCCCTAGCCAAAACTTTTGATATTGACTTAAAGCCTCGCATGTTAGTTAGCTTCACATTTGCTTAGTGACAAGTCCAATGCTGAATTTAGAGAGCATATAATGACAATCTTATCTCCACGTGCCCAGAGTTCTTCATCCTTTTGTTCACAGATAAGAAAATGAGTCACAAACATTGGCCTTAGAAAGGCTAGTTGAGGGAGCAGAGTATTGAGGGAAACAATGACAGTGCTTAGAAAATCCATATTCATAGGCAAGTCATTAGAGATTCATTTCCTGTTCATAACAGAAGCCCTAAGAGTAAAAATAGCTACAAGTGGCTGCTGAGACAAGGAAGAATGTTATAATCAAAGTAAACATGGATGTCTGATGTTATTTAGAATAGCAGCAAGGATAAAATAAAGACGAGCTGATAAATTAGATGGCTTCTGCATCCAGTAAATAATCTGAATGACAGTGTCCTTTATGTGAGACATTTAATGAGGATTAAGTATAGTGACTCATGTGGGTTGCTAAAAAGCTACAAAGTGTAGTATAAAAGTAGTGTCAATATAAGAGTTGGTATGAGCTCCAGTTTGAGGGAGCATACCCCTTGGAGATTTAAAGACCAGGAGTTGATGCAATCCATTTTGAATAGATGATTATGGAGCTTTGACCAAAGGGCAAATGAAGACAGGTACATATGTGCAATCAGAAATCTCTCCTCACCATTGTGTCATTCATTTTTGTCGCTGTGACAAATACCCAAGAGAAGATATTAAAACAAGCTAAGATTTATTTTGGCTCATGGCTTCAGACTCAAAGTGGCCCTATCCACTGCTTGGAGCCTAAGGCAAGGCAGACTATCCTGGCCAATCAGGTTCTTTATGCCCTATTTTATATACCTCATCTCAGCAGTGGCTCCTGGAAACATGTGTAATTTATGGCCCACTTCATATATATATTATGTTTGTAAAAGCAATACCAGGTATGTAAGGACATAGCCAGGTTGTTAATCCAGGGACTAAAAGATAAACTATGACCTTGAAGAGCAGGTTCCTTCCTTTCAGGTCCTTCCTTTCAAAAGAGTTTGTACAGTCTTTTATTTAGTCCTTCCTGTGTGGAAACAACTCGGGCATCTGTCCATTGATTTAATGTAAATCATTTGGGCCATCTTCCATCTTGGTTATATCTCTTTAACAACAGTACCTTTAGTAATCTAAAGCCAATCTCTGTGTCAGTAAGTTAAACTTGTTTTGAGTTTTTTTAACCTTAAATCTTAAATTTTTAGTTCCATATCTGTGGTAGTTTTGAATAGCTATCCCCCAGTAGAATTTATTATAATTATAAATTGTCTCCAGCTCTCTGGCTGGAGGAGGTGTCACTTTGGCCTGGCTTCCTAGGGTCATGACACCCTTTCTAAATTGGATGCAATATTCTAGGGATACATATGCAAAACAACAGCTGGAACCCAAGTCTGGCAGTCCTGTGTTTTGTGAATTAGAGTGTTATAGTGTGTTTGCTTGAGGTGCTGGTAGTGGGTTTCTCTCTCTCTCTGCTTGCTTCTGTGAAAGGGAGCCAGCCTTTTCCTTCATTTTTTGAAACTTTCACTGGATATATTAGTTTAATAAATACTTTCCTCCCCAAAATTGTGCCTGATTTGGAGATTCATCCCAGCGGTGGGTGGCTGACTGTGAAAATATCATTAGCGAATAGAACAGTCTATTACTTAAATTTAACCTTGATCAAACTCTCTGAGCATTGGTAGTAGGATGCATCCAGCTCTCATTCCAGTTACAGAGTTCCATTAAAGTTTTCTGTAGTCTTTCCTTCCCCTTAGAAAGTTTGTAATCCAAGCCTCCAAATATAATTTTTTCTGCCCCTCGCATTTTTAAATTTTCATCAGAATAACCCATAAAACATTGCTTACCATTCTGGAAGGTGTCTTCAAATACAAGTACCAAATCTATGTCCAATCCTCTAGCATACACGTTCCAGAAGGTCAAAGTCCAAACAGTGACATTCATCTCAGCAATTACCTCACTCCTGGTACCAAAACTGTTGTAGTCAGCCAAACACTGTTGGGATGAATCTTTAAACCAGGCACAATTTTGGGAGGAAAGTATTTATTGAAGTTATAGATCCAGGGGAAGTTCATAATGGTGAAAGAGGCTGCCCCCCATTATAGGTTCAAACAGAGAGAGAAACCCATCACTAACACCACCAAAAGCAAGCAAGTGCATTCCAACTTGAAAACAGCAGGAACTCCAGACTTGAGTTCAGACTTTTTGGCATATCTATAGCTGGAATTCCAGAATCACCTTAGAGCTGGACCCTAGAATCCAGCTGTTGATGGTGACACACCCTCCAGCCAGGCACCAGGGAAAAAAAAAATCCTTAATGAAGTCATAAATCTATTGGGGGGAATCTCTTTAAACTATCACAGGATGTATTTTCTTTAATACATTCATCTTTTGGATAGACAGGTCATATCCAACTAAAGCAATGATTACGACTCATTATAATTCTAATAATTGCAGCAGGTCATGTTAAAATTACCAATAATTAAAATATTGCTCTATATATGCATTAAGAAATATGACTGCATACTTACTATGATCTAAACATTGATGACAATGAGAACTAGCTCTGCAACGACTTCTGGTGCACCAGGGCCTTCTAACTTAGTAGATAATGATAGTACATAACATAGGCCAATGAATTACACAGGAGTTCATAGTAGAAATAATCCCTCAGGATGGAGGGGTTCACAAAAGATCTGTTGTTTTGACAGTCATGCTTTCTAGCTTTAGTGAACAACTAAATGCACAACTAAATGTAGTTTATTCTCCAAGGATGATTACTTGGGCTTTATATAGAATTACTTTTGTCTTGATTTTTGACATTAAAATCTCATTTATTATTTCTTTTTGATAACACAGTCGAAGAAGCCACAAATATAAATGATAAAAGCAATGTTAATTTCTAAAACTATTTCATGTAAACCTTTTATAAAAATTTAAAATTTTTAAATTGTGCTATAAAATTGCTAGATTTTATATGATCATAGTAAACATTTAAATATATATTTCAAATGGCAAGTCAAATAAAGTAACAGTTTATTTAAAGACCCAGATTCTTAGTGAGAGAAAAGGAAGTTGGTTTCACTAAAATGAATTAGTTCAATTTATTTTATAAATTCTTTGTATCATCTTATTAAACTCCAAATATATTTTCTTTTCCTAAAGGAATCAGTGATAGAAAAGAGTAAATGGAATGTTATTTGTCATGTAGTTATTTGATGAATTGTAAAATAAAGCCTATGGAATCATAGAATTATCAATGGGATAGATGAGCATAATGATCTTATTCATTTCATAAGAGTATTTAAAAGCATATCAGGATGTCACAAAATAAAAAAGTATGATTATTTTTTTTGAGGTAGGGTCTCACTGTAGCCCAAGCTGACCCAGGATTCACTACGTAGTCTCAAGGTAGACTCAAACTCATGGAAATTTTCCTACCTCTGTCTCCAGAGTGCTAAAATGAAAGGTGTGCACCAGCACGTCCAGCCTACCTACCTACATGCTACCTTTGTGTGGTAGAGAATACTTTGAGATGTTGTAAGTGTTGCTTAATTAGTGAATTAAGAACAATGAAGCTGTTATTGAGGCCATTCTCAGGATACATGGAACAGATTGCTACATTTCAGATATTGGTAAACAAATTACTAATTTTCTATAAAGTTGATTCTGGGAAGGTGAGGGAAGAGTGGAATTCTTAAAAACATTCCTAGCCAAAAAAAAAAAAAGGTTAGGAGTTCTAGAAATCATATTTCATTGTTTAGTCTGGAAAGATTTTCCAACATAAAGAAGGAATGTTGTACTTGAGGATGGAGACCCTGGTCACATATGTCTTACTTTGGAGCCCCTTCTTCGTGATGTTTGATAGGAACAAAGATTTGCCATTGTCTGTAGGTGAGGGAAGCTAGTTGTTCTCAGTCTTAAATCTCACATGTCTCAAAAATGCAAAGTGGTGGGCTGGAGAGATGTCTTAGCAGTTAAGGTTCTTGCCTGAAATGAACCAGATTCAGTTCCCCAGTACTCATGTAAAGCCTGATTCACAAAGTGGCACATGCATCTGGAGTTTGTTGGCAGGAGCTAGAGGTTCCTGATGTGCCCTCTCTCTCTCTCTCTCTCTCTCTCTCTCTCTCTCTCTCTCTCTCTCTCTCTCTCTCTCTGCTTGAAAATAAATAAATTATTTTTTAAAATGCAAAGTGGGTGACATCTATCCTCAGAGCTTCACAAATTATCCTTTCTGTCATCGTTGTAATGCAGTCATCTCTTCAAATTCTGGCACCAAGAAGCATGTTGCCCATTGAAACATTGCATGAATCAGATTCAACTGAAATCTTTCATCTTTGTAGTAAACCAGTAAAAGGCTTTATCAAATTCACTGCATAATAGCCAACAAATAACTAGGCAAACTTCCAAAGGACTTTATACTATGCATATAGGGTGAAAAATTCACTATTTCATGTTTAGGCAATAGAATAGAGTTATGTGAATATCTTAAAAAATGGAAGTGGCATTGGGAATTCAATGATGTTTTAAACATTTGCTCCTATGGATATTCTAACACGATATCTAGGCTATGATGTGTAGTGATATATACTTAGTTGCTTCTGGAATGAGAATATGGTACCTGCAAAGCAAACATATGACAAAGGGACTCTTTCTTCTTCTTAGTACCTCATGACCTTGGTCTCTGTGATTATAATCTAAACTCTGATTTAGCTTCTCCCCTCCAATATTCACATCTGTTCATTGTTTGTGTGGACCCCACTTCTCTCTTCCTGTTCATGAAGGTCATTTTTATTGAATAGCTAACAGTGATGCCCTCTACAGTGGGCGAATACGGATAATCCCGAAGGCCAGGCGTCATTTAGTATAGCTTTATCTCTGCTTCTGAGAAATGTCCTTAATACAAGGTCAAAAATAAAATCTTAGTGAAAACAAGTTTCAAGTACTGTTTTTATGAGCAAAATAAATATGGCATTGACTTTATTTACAGGAAAAGAAACATTTTCAGGAAGACTGAGGAAGTCTGTTTTCTTGTTCATTTTCTAAAGAAGTGTGTACTTTTACTTTAGGAATTCTGCATGCATTTCAGCTTATATGAAAAACCATTCTGTGATTTTTTTCCTTTTTTTAAAACATATTTATTGTCAATAATTAGATACATTGTATGAGAAAATCTTGCAGTGGGACCCCCATTTCCCTCCTCCCTTTCCCCAACCCACTGGGAGTCCTCCTTGGTTGGCATACTGAATCAGTCCATGGGGTAGGAGGGTTTCTTATTTTTAACAAAAATGCTGAAGTTGATTTATCTCATCCCAATCCTGTTGTCAAAATGCTGTCAGAACTGGAAAGTCCGAATGAATGAGGAGGCAACTGCCTGTGAGACAGTGACCGCTGCTTTAAAAATATGAAAAGATCTACTTAAATTCCTTTATTAAAAGCAGTCTATAAAAACACGTTTTAGCATAGAGTAATACAGTACCCAGAAGGATCCATCTTCTTTTTAAAATGATTAGAATGGGCACTCTAGGGCCTTCCTTCGCTGCAAAGGAACTCCGGATGCATGTGCCACTTTGCACATCTGGCTTTCCTTGGGTACTAAGGAATCAAACCCAGATGGTTAGGCTTTGCAGGCAGGTGCCTTGATCACTGAGCCATCTCTAGAGCCCCAGGTTCTGTCTCTTATATTTGAGCTATTTGGTTTATGATTAGATAAACTACCATAATTACTTCCCCTTTTTCTTCATTTATTACTAGGTGACAGACACATTCTTTTAGTCATTTTAGGATTATTCCTTTGTCCATAAAAGGCTTCTAAATATTTCAACAAGTCACTAAGGAGAAGACTTTATTTTAATATATGAACTCACCCTGTGAATTCAGAACCTGAGGTATGAGAAGTTAGGTAACACCCCAGGGACCCTACATAAAACTGATGTGAGAGCCTGCCTCACATCACACTTTGCTCACACTTGAGAGTGAACTGGGTAAACTCCTGTAAGGTGGTGTTGGTTATGAACAATACAAATGGAGTCCAGTTGGCAGTGCATTCTGCCCCTCATCAGAGAGTGAACTTGGGTAAGAGTGATGAGAGTCAACATGTATGACCAGCTAACTGGAATCTCACGTTTGAGAATGTGTTTGGAATGGTGCATGGCCAAATCAAATGTCCAAATTTGTCAGGTGTCTTAGTTCTTTCCCACTTGTTATAACAACATGGCTAAACCTGGGGTATAACGAAAAGTTAAAGAAAAGTTTAATTTTTAAATATCTTCATTATGAATAAGTATATACATTGTATGAGCAAATCTTGTGAAGGTGTCCCCATTTCCCTCCTCTCTGTCCTCTGTGTCTCCTGGAGGTGCAATATCAGACAAACCTGATTAGGAATTAGACCTTGAAATCTTTACTATTCATTTGTATGTTTTGGTCATTGTTAGTTAATGCTTCACATCACACTAAGGGCCAGATGTTTCCTTGAGAATAAATGAGGGATTCTTGTTTCCTTTTGTTTCTCCCATATGCGGATAAACCAGTATCTTCTTTGAGGGACATTATCCTACACAAACCTTGAGCTAGAAACTTGGAATTTCCTTGTCTCAGAGAAAAGGAAGGAAGCTCTAAGCAATAAGGGAAGATTTTTTTTTTTCAAACACAGAGTATGGCTATACCAGATGAGGCTAAGAAAGAAAATATTTTGGCAGCATTGAACCTAAGTATAACCTTAGCTTGGGAAAATGTCCCAATTTGAATTGTTAGTTTAGTTTATTTTACTATTTGAATGGCATTTTAATAATTACCTTCTGAAATATGGCTGAGAGATTTTTTTAGGTTAGACACCTTGACTACTCTCTTAGTGAACATGAAAATTGAGATTTCCAAGTTCTGAGACCCCATAGAAAACTTTCTATTCAATAAACATTTTGCAGATGGCCTGAGTCTGAGCAAAGAGCATGGGATCAAACTGATATGCCGGATACAGGCAGAAACCAAACAGATCAAGTCCAATGGTGAGGCTAGTGGTTAACATCGGGGAAGTGTACAGAGCTGAGGGAAGAGTCAGGAACATGAGCCACACAGGTTAGAAATAATCAAGCAGATTTGTCTTTCCCACAGTCTCAGTTGAGCCTCAGAGGTCAGAGGCCAGCGGATGCAGACGGCTTTCTCACATGCGCTTAATGGACACCTCTGTCCGTAATTAGACAAAATGATTAGGAATGTTCTCTTTCCTTCCTGCTGGGATTTTCTTCTGCAGGAATAGCATGTACTTCCAAGGTAGCTTCCCACCCCAAACTCCTCCATGTGCTTGCACAAGGACTACAGATGATTCAAGTTAAAAGCAAAAGGAAAGAAGTAACATGCTTGCATATTCAACAAATTTTTGACATTGCCTGCTGATGGGTTAATATTATTTACATTATGAACATCCTAACCTTTAAATTTCTGGAGCATTTCTTCATGGAGAAATGAACAAAAACCCTCACCCATTGTATCCTTACTCCTTTTGCCAGCTTTTTAACTATTTGAAGGAATGCTAATAAAAAAATCTCCGTGTTACATATTCACAGTGTGCTTCACAACAAAAGGTTACCCAAGGATATGTTGCAGGGACTCAGAGTTAAAACTTAGCAGTGTCTCACTTTAAGTGCAATCCTGAATGAGCAGTCCCAAAATTAAGACACTGACAAACCAGGTGAAATCAGGAAAAAAGTTTTTCTATAGTACTTGGGAAGGGTGGAACCTTTCAGTTTGCACACCACTGACCTCTGTTCAAATGATGTCCTGTCTTCTGTGACTTGGCATCGATATTTTATCTTCCTCTTTGGGACAGACTGACATCTAATAAATCTACAGACCTTAAAGTTTTCCACTTTGGATCTGTGCATGTTCAAATTGGATTTGCTATAATCTATATATTAAATGAGATTAACACTATTGCCTTATTAACCTCTATCAGTCTCCCTCAGCGATAGTAAATAACATCCTTGGAACACATAGTAGTTAATCTGCTTCACTTTCTTGTGTTTAAAGGGGCCAAAAAGCAGAAATGCATAACATATAGAAAAAGAAAATTATCAGTAGAAGCTCCCACCACACTGAGTGCTTGGGGTCTCTAAAATGCTTAAAGGTATGTGCTATAAACTCAGAAGCTGCTCACAATGCAGAATCAATTAAGAAGTTAGGATAATAGACTAGTTAAAACCAGTTTTAAGTGTATAGTTTACATGCTGATTTTGGTTCAAAAATGAACACCAAAGGTAGAAATTCTGTCACAAATATAGAATGAAATGCTGCTGATGGTTTCATCTACTCTTAAGTGATCACCACTGCGAAGAGCTGTGGTCGGTTTCTTGTTGCTGGGGCAAATATCATACCAGAAGAGCTAATGGGAGTAAAGGGTTTATTTTGCCTTACAGCCTTCACCACAGCACTGCAAACAGTGGCAGGAAGGTGTGCCAAACACTGGCAAGGGAAGCTGGCTATAATCCCCATCAGCCCACCCCCAACAACACCCCTCCAACAAGGGTCTAACACCCAAACTCCCATCAGCTGGGGATCAAGCATTCAGAACACACAAGTTTATGTGGGATACCTGAATCAAAATACCACACCAAGTCAAATGCAAGAAGTAAGATGACTAAATTTTGCTCTTAATTTTCAAAAAAATCTATGACTCCGGTATCTAAATTTGATAATATATCAAACACTTATGAACAGCAAATATTAGTTTCATTTATCTAATAAAAATGACTGTAATAAAGAAATATGATGCACTTGACATTGATCTCACACATTAATATTAAAATATTAATTTGTCATATTATTATTAATTATTTAGTGTCTGTGCCAAAAATGTCGACTTTGATGGTCATTAAATATATGTCTGATTTCTGTCTTATCCATGGATATTATTACTGATTGTAACTGGAAGTCAGTGATTACCATACATTGACTCAGCATTGCATTTCCCTTTTTTACTCTAACTGTAATTGTTCCAACTGTATTATATATTTATTAAAGTGAAAGTATTCCTTTACAGGGCCTAGATAATATCTACATAATGTATGAGAAAACAACCAGTTTGTACGTTGTGAGTTCTAAAGTCAAGTGCACAAATTTGGTAGCTTATGTCGATTTGTAGATGAGGAAATGGAAGATCATGGAGACTAAGGGACTGACAAGTGTAAAATAATAATGGAGACAACACATATAAGATACAAGATACCATATATGTCTTGAATATGGTTTTGTGTTCATTATTATAATCTGAGAAATTTATGTTTTAAAAAAAACTAAAAAAAATAACAAAGACAAGGGAAAGTGTATGAGGCAAGATCTGCCATGTTCAACAAGAGTAAATTGTACCAACCTTTCTCAAATGTTCATTCTCCTCAATCCCTACTCAATTTATCCTTGGCCAGAAAGTTGGCTTCTGAGTCCTCCCTCCCTCCCTCCCTCCCTTCTTCCTTCTCTTTCTCTCTCTCTCTCTCTCTCTCTCTCTCT
>PVHP010027588.1:0-23756 GCA_004024765.1 Zapus hudsonius | reverse complement strand
GAAGAGGTGGAGGAAAGACTGTAAGAGCCAAAGGAAGGGGAGGACTGCTTACAATGCAAACCTCCGGACACAAAATGCCTTGATATTCATGACCTCGCAGTGCCTGACAAACCTCCACATAATGGGAGGAAAAGATGATGACACTGAACAAAACAGAGACTCATTGAGAGGGGGAGGAGACATGGGGGAGGGTGGGGGGGAATCATAATGGTTTATGGTCTGTAATCATGGAAGCTATCAATAAAAGTTTAAAAAAATAACCAAAAAGACGAGGAGTTCCCTCCCTTCCTCCTATCCAGGCTGTAACTATGAGCCCTTGATCACGCACGGCTCTTCCCCAAGTGCTCACCCAGAACTGCATGGGGTAAGCTTGGGGATCCAGGATTCTGAAGAACAGCTTTCTACTTTCTTTTCCACGTGGGAAAGCTGCCTGGTTCACTTGTCTGTCAGTCTGCTCCGGCTCTCCATCCTCCTTAAAATCTTGGGCAGCAGCAGGCGTGGTGAGGCTCAGCTTTAATCCCAGCACTCGGGAGGCAGAGGTGGGAGGACTGCCTCGAGCTGCAGGCCTCACTGAGACCAGTAGCGGATTCCAGGTCAGCCTGGGCTTCTCAGCTCATCTCCTAAGTGCCCATTGTCTCCCCATTGTCTCAAAAGCAACTTGAATGCAGTTTCCATCAGCATGCGCCACACTTAGCCGATCAGCCGTCCAAGCGTGTTACACAAATGAACTTGTTTAGTCTTTTAGGACTAAATCCATTTCTGCCTCATGCCTGGGACTTTCTGCTCCAAAACTGAGCTGAAGTCATATGTGTATGGCTCACACATGCACATCCACACAGCGAAAACCACCCCAACTGAGGTTCCTTACTTCTATAGTGAGTAGAAGTTGTGTTTTGGAAACCACATTCCTTCTAAGCCCGGGCTATGTGGGTCCACCATCTGGCCACAGGTCAGTCCTGCCTAAGGCTGTGGGAACAAGCTCATTCCATCCCCAATGAAGCACAGCAGCTGGGCCCTGAAGAACCTGAGGTCCCAGGGGACACTGCACTTTCTTTGGGAGCCTCACCTCAGTCTCAAGACTCTCCGTAAGCCCTTGTCCTGGCTCTCTGGGGAAAGATCAACTTACCCAACTGCCTGTCTGGTCTGGAGTTATCAGAGGTGAACTCAAAGGACGTCATCAGAGGACAGTGACAAGCGAAGAAGGGCGAGGGAGAGAGAGACAGGGGGGGAGAGGAAGGAGGAGACAGGCCGAGAGCTGACCCTGGTTCTAGACCTCTACTTGTCTTCCTTTTTCAGTAAGTCTGTTACCTTCCTTCTGCTCTGCCAAAAATCTTGTTTTTATTCCATGTGGGAATCTATCACAATTTAAAGATAAATCTCAACGTTCTCAGCGTCTGTGGTCTTGTGGAGAACCACACGTAGGCTATGCTGAGAACAGAGAGGAGGACGTCAGGAGCCCTGCAGCGGCCCTGAGAGCCCAGGCCTCAGTCGCCCTCTAGCTGAACAATGACACCAGCTGTCAGCACCTGGCAGAGCCGGCCACCTGCCCCCTTCCCGTGGAAGCTGGGGCTCAGGCACAGGTCCCCAGCCGCAACATGGAGCCACTTCGAAGAGTGTGCTTGCAAGTCCTGGGGTCCTAGGCTCAAGGTGGCCGGCCGGGAGCAGGCGGGCAGTGGGAAGGCAGGTCCGCCGGGGCTCACGGCCCGCATCCACCGCACATCCACTGCCAGCACAGAGCTTCCGTTTGGCGGTTTCTAAAACTGCAGCGTAGCTTTCTGGAACATCCTGAAAACTTTCCTCTGTGAGAACCCACATCTGGTTCTTATGTCCCACCGTCCCTGGCCTGGGGTTCCCCCATTCAGCACCGCTATCTGTTGATAGGGGCGGAGAGGACCGGCAACCTTTCATTTTCAACAAAAGACATCTTAACCTATTTTTGAATCTCGGACAAATATGTTTTGCACAAAATTGTTTTTCCCCTCAATCACCAGGTTTGCAAAGAAATGTTGAAACATGTGTGTTTGGTTAAGTTTCCATTAAACTCTGGAAACCCATTTTATGAAATGAAATCCTTGGGATTTTTTTTCTTTGAACCAAATCTTCCCATTTTGTTAAAATGAAATGAAACTTGAAAATGATACCTTGAATCTGATTCTATAATCAACATTTTATATTTGAAAAGCTGCAAAAATATTGAGAACTCAAAAATCAACAAAATTTTATATGTGGAATGTATTCTATAATTTTAGACACTTTTGTTATTCTAAAATAAAATAATCGGGGCTGAGAACATGCTTCAGCAGTTAAAGGAACTTACTTGCAAAGCCTGACGTCCTGGGTTCAATTCTCCAGTACCCGTGTAAAAGCCGGACCCACAAAGTGGGTCACAGGCCCCTTGAGGTAGCTCCTCCCCTGTTGCAGGGAGACCAGCACCCCAGCCAAAAGCTTGACCTCATGACAAGCTTCTCCTTGTCATCCCTAACTGACCCTGCTCATTCCATAGCTACCGTCGCAGGATGGTCAGAAGCTGCTCCTGGAGACTCCATTTAAAGCCGGTATAAAGTGAGGCCGGTGACTGGCAAAACTTGGAGCCATGAGGTGATTGGTGGGCACTCCTGGCTACCCACAAGCACACCGTGCCCCGTCTCCAGATGTTTTCTTCCAGTAGCCAGGAGGCCCCTTGTCTGCCCTCCATGTGGCAACACTTCGCCTACTCTGAAGGCTTTCTCATGGCTGCCCTCCATGTGGTAACGGAGGGCCTACTGTGAAGGCTTTCTCCGGATGGTCTCTTTGCCCACCCGAGGTGAAGCAGGCTGGGCAGGAGAAACGAGGAGCAGCCAAGTGTCAGCTGCTGACTTCCAGCTCCAGCTGGACAGCCAGAGAGTCACCAGGAGCTCATAAGGACTCTGAGACCCAAGGCTCAGAGCTCAATGCCAAGAGGCAGCTACGTGCTCCAGAGAGGCACTGAGAAAGAGTGTCAGTATGGGGAGCTCCGACACCAGGAGGTGGGACAAGAGGTCACAGAGGGCAGGAGAGCAGCTAAGGGAAGACCCTGGAGAAGCTCAGATACAGGGGGTGATGGAGAGGCTGAGGCCCTGGAGAACTGAGGAGCTGAAGGAGAAGCTTACCTTTCGGGGCCACAGAGCCAAGGAGCTGCTGCCAAAAGCTGTGCCTGCCTGGGGCCCCCAGAGCGCCGAGCCCCCATCTGTGAGCGCTGAGAGCTTGGGACCAGGCATTAAGGCCTCGGGGTGCCTCGGAAGCTCAGCACCATGAGCCCTGGAAAGCTGCTGACTGCCTATCGGCAGTGTCGCCCACATACACAGAAGCAACCTCAGTGAGGAAGCCCGTCTTTCTGACGGCCAAAATGCAAGGCAGAACGGGCTTATTCAACACATTTCCAGAGCCGGCTCTTCTCTGCTCAAGGCCCAGCACACCGGTTGGTTTTCCTTCTCACTTTGACGTGTGCTGGGTTTTAAGGAGGATGGTCACCATTAATGACAGAGTCAGGCCTCTGCCTCTCTTCCACTTCGTCATCCCCTCTCTCATCTTTTTATTGCCTTATTGCATGGGCCAACTGCTAGTGTTTCTGGTAGAAAGTTTTCTTCCTTCCTTCCTCTTTCTTCTTCCCTCTCTTTTTCTTCTTTCTATTTTTTGTGGTACTGCACCAAGTATTTATTAGATTTTCTGCTTCTTAGTGAGTGTTGCCAGTGTGTGGCTTTCCACCTGATCTGTTTCCTCTGGTATCATATCTGTTGGTTAAAACCATAGGTAAAATGTCAGACAGACCACTTCAAAGATTTAGCTCTGCTCTCCATCATGTAAAGCCGTGTTTTCTTTCATTTTGATTCAGTCTAACTCATTGTAAATATGTATAATTTGAAAGAACCAAGTTTTGGTCTCATTGACGTTTCTGTTTAATCTAATTCCCGTTTCATTGATTTCCATTCTTCTCTCTGCTGCCTGTTTTTGTTCTCCTCCTCCTCCTTCTTCTCTCTCTCTTTCTTTTTTCTCTCTCAAAGTGTTCTGCAGACAAGGCTGGCCTCAAACTCACTATGTAGCCAAGAGTGACCTTGAACTTCTGATTCTTCTTGCCTCTACCTCCAGAGTGCTGGGAGTATAGACATGGGCTATCACCTTCAGTTTATGCTGTGCTTGGGGCTTTGAGGGACGTATGACAGCTGATGGACCCTCCATGGGGCACTTTCTGTGGCTCCCAGGTGTGGCATCCACCAGTTCATTTGATCTCAGGTCTTTGGCCTCCGGAGAGTGGGCCTCTGGGTGTCACCCGTGAGGACCCCTGATGTGCTCCTCCCTGGGAACTCATTCCTGGCATTGGGCTCTGCCTGAGGGTGCCCTCTTCTGTGAGTGGCATGGTCAGGGACCATGCTCTGAGCTTCCAGGAACCACAGGGTAGAGCTTAGACCTCAGGGGACATATAGTTAGTTTAACTAGAGATCATGGCCACCCTGACCCTTCCAGTGAGAAATGCAAGAAGTACAACAAGACCACAGTTTACACCAGGAAGAGCAGGGAAGACACCAAGGTGCCCACAGAGAGAAAGAGAGTCATCCACCACAATTCTGAGACAGGCACCAGCCGTGTGGAGTGCTCAGTTCTGAGACAGCCGGAGAGTGTGGGGTGCTCAAGTTTGCACTTTACTGGAAATCCTAGGTGTAGTTCCAAAGCTTTACTTAACACATGTTTCTATGGCAACAGGAAGCTAGCATAATTTTTATGCATTTTCCTAAGTCCCAATGTAGGAAGCAGCCATTGGAGGAGCCCTAGCTTGTAAACCGGCCATCACACATTATCACTTTGTGTGTCCACGCTGACGGTGCTGACCAGGGAGATCCAGGGGAAGTTGATATTCTTGCCATTAGGAGAAATGGTTCCATACCTGTGAGCCACAGAACTGAGACCCAAGCAGACGCCTGCACGTCTTTCCCAGCCTCACTTGGTTAAATTCATTGCATTTATTTTGCCAGAATCCAGCAATCTCAAATCCCAACATAAGCATAAAAGCATCTTTTTACGAGTTTTAGTAATTTTATTATGTTTTATTAATCATATCTGAGTCCTTAGCACAAATATCAATGCCAGACTCACTAATAAAGACAGTAACTTTATTTTTCTTTTACAAATAACTGAAAAATTGTGACAGGAATTTTAGAAAATGACCCTTGGTGATAGGACAGATCCCCATGAATGAAGAAACCCCAGGTGTGGGCCAGTTAGCTGTAGAGAGGACGAAAGCATTCATGTGATGAGGACATGACTCACAGAGGGATGCCTCAGAAGAATGCATCAGTCCTGCGACGGGGACTCCACCATCCTCGGGTTCTAACACACCTTTCCTTTGCTTATGTTTGCTCGAGATCCAGGGCTTAGCCTCTGCGATGATTAACATGGGTTGTCAACTTGACAGGATTTAGAGTCCCCATAGAAACAAATCTCTGGGTGTGATAGTTTGAATAGATGTCCCCCAATGGAACTTATTATAAATGTGTTTATTATAATTGTGAATTGTCTTCAGGCTTCTGGCTGGAGAAGTGTCACTTTGGCCTGGCCTCCTGGGGTCTTGCCCTGAGGTATTTCAAATTGGATGCAAAATTCTAGGGATACATATGCAAAACAGCATCTGGAACCCAAGCCTGGCAGTCCTGCTGTTTTGTGAATCACAGTGTTACAGTGAGCTTGCTGGCTTTGGCTACAGTGCTGGGCCTCTCTGTCTCTGCTTGGATCTGGGAAAGGGGGCCAGCCTTTTTCCTTAACTTCCCTTGTGTCTGCAGGAGGGACAGGGGACAGGAAAGCTGATGGCCAGTGGGTCTTGGACAAAATGCCGTGAACTTGCCAGGCCCAGTTCAAGGCTCACTGACACTTAGATTCCAAAAGGCTCTGTGTGCTGGGGAGCAGCTCACACCCCAGCAGGCCACTCCTCCAGGCAGAGAGCCTGACAAAAGGAGGTGGGCCTTTACTGGGAGGGTCCTGGAGTGGCTGCTAGGTGCCAGAGCCTGGGGGAGGCAATCAACAGCCTTTAATTTGGCCGAGGAATCCACTCAGTGGCGGGGAGCCCTTGACTGGAATTGGGGACTCAGGGCGAAATACACTGGGAACCAAAATCTTAGGCCCCCAAAGAGAAATTCACTTTACAAGTGATTATAAAGAGGCTGCTCACAATAGAATCTAGCCAACTCAGAAATGTGTATCTGAACCTATACTGATCTCACTCTCCGATGGAGATTCTGTTTGTATTTTTGAGAAGGCAATGAGAGAGCCATGGTCTTTCCAACCCTACCAACATGAGCAGGCTGAGAGCTGACATCCTGGCAAGAGATGAGCCACCTAAGACCTACCGTGGAGGAACCATATGGAACCCCGCAGAGAATGGTGGGATAAACAAGAGACCCATAACCACAGCCAATAAGTCAGCCCAGGATAAGCCAGTGAGACAGACACCAATGATTTTCAACACAACCTAAAGCAGAAGTGCAGAGGCTCCTAAGACCTCAGCAATAAAGCAGCCTTAATACTCGCCCACCATGACTCAGGGAACTGAGCAGAAGAGGGGGCGGAAAGATTGTAAGAGCCATGGTGGAGCAGAATATCCAGGGACACGCCACCCCCCATCAGTAACAACATACAAAGGGGGTGGAACCCGGTTGACTCCTAGGCTATCCATAACCTCCTCCCCCATGGACTGATCCAGACTGGCCACGGAGGAGGATATCCAGCTGATCGGGGATGGGGAAGAGGGAAATCGGGGAACTGGGGACACCAACACATTATTTGCTCATTCAGAGTATGTAAATATGTATAATAAAGGTACAATTTATAGTAAAAAAAGAAAAAGAAAAAAGATACCCGTGTAAAGCCAGTTGCGCATTGCATCTGGAGTTTGTTTGCATTGACTGGAGGCCCTGGCATGCCCATTCTCTCTCTGTCTGCCTCTTTCTCTCTCTCAACTAAATAAAAAAAATATTCAATAAAAAAAGGAGGTGGGTCCCCCTGCCATCAGCTTTGAGTGGGAGGAACCCATCAACAGCAATGACGGACATGGATCCAGCAAAGTATGGAAAATTCATAGATTCCAGTCAGTTAAAGATACATGTCTGTCTCTCTGTCTGTCTGTCTGTCTGTCTCCTGCAAAGTCTTCCCAGGAAACATGGAGATCCACATTGGCTCAGAGACGCGGTGGTACTGTTCTGGGATGCAGTGGTTTGATCTAGGTGTCCCCCATAAACTTAATGTGTTCTGAATGCCTGGCTCCGGCTGATGGCAGTTTCAGAATTGCTGGGGGGGTGTTGTTGGGGGCGGGCTGATGGAGTTTATAATTGGCTTCCTCATGCCAGTGTTTGGCACACCTTCCTGCCGTGTTTGTCCAGCCTCTGCTCAGGCCAGCATTTCCCTGCCCTCATGGAGTGTTCCCTCAAGTCTGTAAAGCCAAAGTAAACCCATTCCTTCCTCCACTGTTTAGATTTTACAAACTCGACGGAGCTGTGTTGTTGGGCGGGCTTATGGGGGTTATAAACCAGCTTCCCCTTGCCAGAGTTTGGCACACCTTCCTGCCGCTGTTTGCAGTGCTGTGGCGGAGGTGATGTCCAGCCCTCTGCTCATGCCGTCGTTTTCCCTGCCAGGAGAGTCTGTAAGCCAAATAAACCCATTCCTCCACAAGCCGCTTTTGTTCGGGTTCTTTCTGCGCAGCAACTAGAAAGCTGACTGCAACACAGCTTTTGTTTGGGTTCTTTGTGCATCAACTACAACATGGGGTACCTCTTTTTTCTTGACTTCTCCTCAGGGCCCCAAGGGCTGCTGCAAGCTGAACCTCCATGCCTGTCTGTCTGTCTGTCTGAGAACTCCAGGGCAGGGTTGGAGGAAAGTGGTATAGTCTCTTCAGAAAGCAAAACACTAAAAAAGAAAAAGAATTAGCCCTGTTGGCTCTAAATGTCTCACAGGAACCCATGAGGACCCACTCCCACGGACAGGCCCAAGGAACCCTGTGCCTTAGAGAGGCGGTGATCTTCTCAGAAAACTCAGAGTTGATGTAGGCGGTGGCCGGGGGCAGGGGAGAGGGGAGGGGAGGGTGACCCTGGGCCGCCAAGAGTGCACAGAAAGCCAGAAGCTGAGGGAGAGGGGAAGGAGGGTGGGGCTGTGGAACCTCGCCCTGAGTGGCCCTCAGGTGCTCCTGCAGTGGAGACTGGACATGAGCTAACCAGGAATGAGCCTGGGGCAGCCACACTGACCTCACTGGCACTGCACCTTCTTGTCTTCAAGCCCAGAGGGAGCTTGCTAGTGATTTTGTTTTGACTTCCCCTCTCGAGGCAACTCCTCCTGTCCCGAAGGGCTGTAACTCTGTCAAGCCCTTCAACAAATGAGACACACTTAATTTCACCGCGTCCATCAGGGGTTGGAGATGTTGGAACACTTTAATCACATTTTCTTCAAGGAAAAATCTAGCGTTTTTAGAAGCTTAGGGAGTTAGTGAACTGAACACGGGTGCCCAGAAAGGTTTTCTAAAGGAAACTCAGCCATATTGTGATGGGTGTGAAGAAGACCAAAACTTTCAGAGCAACGAAGACAGGACCATCGATTTCCTTAATGAGAAGAACTTAGGAAGCGACCTAATCTAGCCGTGCTGGACAAAGCAAGACCCCCGACTCCAGGGCCTCGGACAGGTGTGAATGTCCTCCGAGGCACTGCTAGGGGTGCTTTGTGGCTGCAGGAGAAAGAGGAAGAGAAGAAGTGGGCTGTGGGTGAGAGCCAGCAAAATGGCAGGCCTGTGGCCACCTCAAGATGCTAAAGACACAAGCATCCCTGCGGTGCAAGGTGCAAGGCCAGCGTAGGACCACGCGGTGACTGAAGGCAAGGGGAAATGGCCCCACCTTTCTTGTGCGATGCTTTAGGAACCCCCAGCTCAGACGCTCAGAAGTTAAGCAAAAGGATGAAAATTGGGATTTACTTTTCAAAGAATTTCCTTAATGAATTTTCATGGATGCTGAGTAGGCAACAGTTTTAATTTTGAAGCCAAAAATACAAAAAGAGGAAAGTGCCTCTGAGAACCGAGTTTTAGCTGGACCAGAGGATCCCACCCACCAGGGTGAAGTGTCCACCTCAGGGTGAGCTGCAGCCTGAGCTCACCGGAGACACGTAACGAGGCGTACCGTGGGAGACGGATGAGAATCCCCCAATAGAGAAAATGATCAAAGGCACAGCTTGGAGACACGAAGGACAGCGGAGCACAGTGAGGTCAAAGTAAAGACCCCAACCAAGGCCGGAGAGCTGGAGTCCTCCTAGGAGAAGAAGGAAACCGAGCGGAGTCCTGAGAGGTGGTGAAAGTTGGGAAAGAAAACCAACCCACGTCGGTGATGTACAGCTTTCATTACCCGTGAAAGTGTGAAACCTGCTTGATGGAATTATCAAGTCGTGGGGTGACGTGTGCACACGAGGTCCCGCTGGGAGGCACTGCCCACCTGCTCTGGGCACCTGTGTGCCCAGCCATGTCGTGAAAGTGATGCCAACTTTATTTCCCTAAGGTCCCTCCTCTTCTGCGCTTGGCCAGGACAGGTGTTCCCATCTCCTCATGTCACAGGGTCACATGGTCAGCTCCACATCTGTCCTCTTTAAGACAGACGTGAACACACGCAGGAGTTCTGCACCCCTCCACTGTCACCCATCTGCCGGAAGTGGGAGAAAGAGCCGCCCTGAGCAGAAACAATGCCAGGTTCAGCCTGCCTGTGCCCAGCCACAGGCTCAGCCTGCAGGGAGGAGCCAGAGCACAGGCGAAGCTGCTGACACTCCCAAAAGCCAGTCTGGACCCATCGCCTCCACCATGGAGGCTTCTCATTGTCTCCACTCAGCCCTCCCTCCTGGTGACTGGGGACTGAATCAGCAGAAATTCAGCCGATAGGACGGCCTTCTTGCCTTCATGCCCACGCCGGCTGGGTTACTGGAAACCCCAGACAGACTTTCTAAGTACCACAGGCATGTCTGGTTTGTTGGGTTTCATCAGAGAGGGTTCATTTTCTTCCATGAACTGAACAATATAAATTAGACTCAATAAAAGTATAATAAAGCAACAGCTCTTGATTTATCTTGTGGAAATTTTGCCTTTTGGGAAGCTGGCATTAATGTTTAACCATACTGAAACATTTAATAAAAACTGCTCCAATAGAAAGCAAAATAAATGTATTTCCAAGTTGGAGTACTTATGGTGTGACTTTTAAGAGCTGCAATTCACAGGACTATCGGAATAATTATAATGAAAGTCTAAGTGAAATTAATGAGTTGTAGGCATCCAACAGCATTCATTGGCTCCAAACACAGAAGGCCACTCCCAGGTATGTGCACCTTCCTGATAAGTGGCAGCCGAGAGAAATGACATGTTTCCCCACCTACACATGCCTTGCTTCGGCCACCTGTAGACAGAGGTTCTGGCCTCCCAGGAACGCAGCAGTGAGGAGCTGAGGGGCTGGCAGGCCGGCGTCTGGCACAGGGAATGGCTGCGCCCCATCCCCAGCACTCGGACACCTTCCAACGATCCCCTTTGCTGAGTTTCTGCACAACTATTTTTATTGATGTGAGTGTGAGTGTGAGTGCATGTGTGTGTGAGTGTGTGCATGTGTGTATGTGAGTGTGAGTGTGTGTGAGTGCATGTGTGTGAGTACATGTGTGAATGTGAGTGTGTGAGTGTGTAAGTATGTGTGTGTGAGTGTGTGTGAGTGTGAGTGCATGTGTGAGTACGTGTGTGCGAGTACATGTGCGAATGTGAGTGCATGTGTATGAGTGTGTGTGCCTGTGTGTGTGTATGAGTGTGTGTGAATGTGTGTGTGAGTCTGAATGTGTGAGTGTGTGAGCGTGAGTGTGTGTGTGTGTGTGTGTGTGCCACAGCACAAGTGTGGAGGTCAGAGGTCAACTGTCAGGTATTGGTCCTCCCTTCTACCTCAGTTGAAGCAGGGTCTCGGCTTGTTCATTGCTTGTCTTCCAGGCGAGAAGGTCCAGGAGCCTCAGAGAACTCCTACGTCGTCCACCTTCCATCTCTCCTAGGTGTGCGCTGGGATCACCGAAGCCCGCCGCAGCTTCTGGCAGTGACATGGAGTCTGGGGACCCAAACGCAAGTACTCGGGCGCTTCCGTGGGAGGAGCTTTATCCCCTGAGCCATCTTCCCAGCCCCTGCATTACTATTTTTGACATATAAGATAAACCTCTAGAAATTAGGAAACAAGTGTACTTTGTCTCTCCACAAAGCAATTCTTCCATGACAAGGATTATTCTGGAAGGGCACATGCAGCAGGCCCTGATCTTTTGACTGTAAACGCACAGTAGTTCAAGGGCACACTTGCTGCTTAGATGAACTGAGATAGTTTTAATGAGAAGGGAAATTGGGACATATATATCTCCAAAAAATGCTCCTTTAAGAACGCACCCAAACAGATGTACCAAATGCAAACACCTACTTACCTCCACTTTTCTATAAAACAGGAAATAAATCCTTCGTCTCTTTTTTAATCCAGAGAGAAATCTACCCGAAGGTGATTGTTTTATCACGGATGGATAGGTTTAAGAGCATTCTTTCAAGTTAGCCTTCTAGGTTTCTTAAGCACACTAGTTATTTGTTAAGCAAGCATAGGTTTAGGACACAGAATCAACCCCGTGGCTGCAAGGAAGCTCTGACACTTGCCAACACCCTCACTGGCAAAGGACTTTTGGTAGCGCTGAGTTCAGACTTCCCAAGTGTAAAAGAAATACTTAAATTCTCAATATGCCTCTGAAAATCCTTACACTTTCAGTCTTTGAGTCGCAGAGGTGGCCACTTGTCACCCGGGTCAGTTATTCCCAAGCTGACCCAGTACTTGTGCCCCTGGACCTGTTCAGTGCTCATGGCACAACCCAGTGGTAAAGAGGGGACCCAGGAAGTGAGGCGGATGCAGGGCCATGTAACTAGTTAGTGGCACCGAGGGAGCGCACCCTGCGATGTCATCCTTGACTCCTGCTACCACAGCCCCACATTCTGCCACCAGAGTTTGCTAGTCACTTGATTGTATAAAATTAAATAAAACAGTGATATTGTGTCTCTGAAAAATGCGTAGATAAAAGTGGAAGGATCTATAAAACATGGCAGGATGGTGCGTGAGCCACAGTGGAAACCCAGAGGGAGACAGCCACTCCCGCCACCCACCGAGCATCATGGGAGACATCTACAGAGCCCAGAGCACTGGGTTGCAAGTGCTGCTCTGACAGTTTGAATCCTGTGAGGAAAGTCGTGGGAAAGTGTTTACAGTCCAGGAGGCGCCCTGTGCTGAGAAGTGTCCTGTTCCCAAAGGGTATCATCTACTTCTATTTTACTCACGTTTCAACCTTGTAGAAGAAACTACATTTTACAAGAGGGAGGCAGGGACAGGAGACAGAGAGAAGCAGGGGGATGAGTGGGGCGTGGGTTGAGGGATGGGGCTCCCTCCTCTGAGGATCCAATTCCAGAAACTCTGAGCTAGGTAAGCTGTGTGCTGAAATGGGCCTGTGGTCTTGGGCGGGGTCACTGTCCCCATGTGGCCGTGACTGAGACTTAGAAGAAGGCCAGCTGCAGCAAGGAAGCACGGAGGGGGCTAGAGAAGAGGTGGCTGAGGAGAGTAATCCCTGTGGGTCAACCACATTTGTAGTTCCTTAAACGCAGGGCTTCCTGGGTCCTGCCTCTCCCGACAGAGTCAAGGTACAGGAAGCCACGGAGGTGCTGGAAGACTCCGCATCTAATCTCCGTCCCCTTGGGTATCTCCAAGCCCCTCCCGCACCGCCCCATGGGATACTGAAGAGGCAACAAACAGCCTCCCAAATAAGCGATTCAAACAGGGAGCAGAGTGAGGATCATTCGGGAAAACATGTCTGGAAGCAAAGAAGATTTAAAAAGCTGACAAGGGTGTGAGCACTGGGGGGTGCACTGGTCTCTGGCCGTCAGGGTCAGGTGGCTGGCTTTCTCTCTCACAGTCTGGAAGCCACAGTCTAATCTGCGACATGGGCAGGTCTATGTGTTCCAGGGATCGTTTCTCCTCGTGATCCTAGATCCTGTCGAATGGACACTCAAGGCCAGCCGCCACACTGTGTGCCATGTGACTAGCTCAACATGGGAATTTCTCAACATAAGAAAGAAGCAAGTGTAGACCGTTTTCTCAGGTTTGCTAAATACGCATCGTTATGTTGGTAGAGTGATTCATGGTATTTCAGACCTCAAAGCAATCTAGAGAGATTATGAAAAATATACTTCAATATGTGGATGAAGATGACAGATGATGCTGTAGACAGTGACTTTAGCCCCGAAGCTCACAGTATAAATAACTTTTATTTAGGGCATTCCTCCTGGACACGATTTCACTTCACACTTGTAAACATCGCACAGGCATAGCTGCCTCCAATAGCACGCAAGACTCAGGTCACTCCAGCTGTGGGAGGAGAGAACACCAGGGTTCCTGACTCAGGAATGCAGCCAGGGTTTCAGCTGGCTTCCACAAGAACTGGTTCCCACAGAGAGAAAAATAAGACTGGGAACTGGAAACAGTCAAGAAACTTCAGTAGGGCGAGAAATGCCAAGGAGATTGGCCCACTCAGAAGAGGCTCGTGGGCTCAGTGGAGCTGGAGACCCCGTCTTGGCAAAGGCATTCAGCACATCTGTGCGACACCTGGGTACAGCAGTCGAGTGTCCTTTTCCCACAGCCTCAGTCTCTTATTTATGCCGCAGAGAAGGCCAATTTGGGCAGCTTTGCCTGAAACTGAGCTGAATTGTAAAGGATCTTGCTTAACTGGTTAAGCCCCGGACCAGGCTCCCAGAGGTTTTCATTTGCACTGTCAACACCAGTGTGCTCCTGAGATAAGGACCTGGCCTCTGGTGACAGTGGGGAAACCAGCCTCTCGGACTCACAGAAGAGGCTCAGAAAGTACCTTTCCACAGTTCCAGTCACAGCACCTTTTAGCAGCTCCACAAGGCAGTATCCAGAGCAGCAGGGCATGTCCCACCATCTCCCACTGGCCTGGCTCCGTGGCCTTTGTCCCTTCATCCTGCAACCCTGGGTGTCGACCTGCCAAATAGAGCCAGCATTAATTAGTAAGCTTACTCGGGTCACCTCTGCAGAGACCTTGGGCTTAAAGAAGAGCCTTCTAAATGATTTTACAAAGCTATGTGGACATACATCTCTGCTTCAGCTACATAAAGGTCTATTTGATGGCAATTATAGCTAAATTAAGTTTATTAAATTTCTTTTTCTTAATGCTAGCTTACATAAAATGTGAACGATTCTAGGAAATGGACAGGTTTATGGATGGTATTTTGCGAAATAGCTAGAAGTGATTTTGTTTTGATGATCTGCATTTCATCAGGTTTGCTTTCTTTGTGAGGAAGGGGACACTCAGGAGGTAGAGGTTGAGCGCCAAGTTGTGACTTCCTGAGCTGAATCAGCCCTCTCCACATCAGCTCTTCTGCCTCTGGTTCATATGAGGATACGTTTACCCAGCTGCTTCTCATAACTCCATGCTCCTGAGAATCACCATAAACTCTCTAGAGCCCAAATATAAGCCTGGGTTCCTGTCTTGCATAACTGAGTCTAAGAATGTGATTCAGATGTGAAGGAAGCCCTGCTTTATGGGGGAATCAGCTCATCCCAGGAGAGGCATGGCCCTGGAGGTCTGCCTGCACAGGTAAAGGGCCCCAGAGTGGGTGAGGCTGTCCCAAAAGGAGAAACCACCCAGACAAGGACGCGCTATGGCCACCAAAGCTCTGGGCAGCTCCCTGTCTCTGGACTCCCCATGGCTTCTCCAGCCCACAGGGGGGAGTGCCATCTGGAGGGTGTCAGTTCTCTGGTGAAATGTGGTTCAGCTTCTCCTCACTCACGTTAACGAGGCAGCTCCCATGAGCCAGCGCTTTTCCTAGAGCCAAGGCTGCAAGGGGACAGCCCAGTCTGTCCTAAGACCTCCAGAAATGTCACATTTAAACTCACTGCAGAGGAGGGGCTGGGTCTAGTGAGGGCCACGGGTGCTGCTGAGAACCAAGGTGTAGACAGAGGCAGGGGTCTAGGCGGCTCTCTTCCACATGGAGTGCCAAGGGGGCAGGGAGGGAGGAAATGGTTTTCTTGATTTTGTGAAATTTTTGTCTTTATTCTTTTATCCTTATTCTTTTTTAAATTTCTTTACAACAATTATTTTGAATTCTTTGTCAGTGATTACTGAAAGGACAATGCTTTCTGACTTCTGTGTTGTGTTTTTATTGTAATGGTTTAAATATAAACTGTCCCCCCCAAAGGCTCATGGCATGAAAGCTTGTTTCCAATGTGATATTCAGAGGACAGGATTTTGGGGGAGGCCGTTGAAACACGAGCAGTGGAACCATGCATAGACAGAGCCACTATTTGATGGCCTTATGGGAAGGTGGTAGAAAGTAGGAGATGGGACCTTGTTGGACAAGAAGGTCCCTTAGGGCGTGACCTTGAAGTCTCCCATTCTCCCTCTTTGGTAGGTGAGCACCTTTGCTCTCCACACCTTCCCTTCCCTCCCATCCATGTTCTGCCTTCCACGAGACCACAGTCAGTAATTGGTACGAGAAATCATAGGCGGAAAACATGAGTAAAATAAGACTTTCCTGTTTCCTCGGGAATTCCATCACAGCAATGGAAACCTATCCAACACTGGTGTCATCATATATGAATAGTATGAAGGTTTATACTGGTTGATTGCCAACTTGGCAGGACCTAGAATCACCTGAGAGGAATGATCAAGATGAGTTGAGGTGGGAAGCCCTCCTTAACTGTGGGGCAGTGCCATTCCATGGGCCTGGGTCTGGACTATATAAAACCAGAGCCCTGACTGAGCCTGGACAGTCGTCACTCTCTGCAGACTGAATGGACCAGCTGCCTCAAGCTCCCCGCACCAGGGTTCATGAAGGACTAGAAGCTGGAAATATAAGCTGAAATAAATCCTTTCTCTCTCAGGTTTATTTTTGTCAGAGCAATGGGAAGCTGACTAATACAAATAGCCAGTCATTTCCTCCAGACATTGTGGCCTGGCTTCAGTAAGGAAGGAAGGAAGGCCCTTCACCTGAGCAGATGGACATGGGAGACGGACATTCCTGCCCAGGAAGTCCATTTCGGGCAGCTGACCTGGTTGTAGTGGGTGCTGAGCCCAGGGCACCTACACCAGCTCCTGCAGAAGGGCAAGGAGTGGGGCAGCTCAAACATCCGGGGTCTTTGATGGTTTAAACTAGGGGACTTTACTACTGAAACCCATCGGTTTACCACTGCAACTGACCAGCGTCCGTCCGCATTTGCCCTTCAGCAGCTCTGGACTTTGCCTGCTGGGAAAATTTTCACTTAAAGAAGAGAAAAATGAAAGATAATGGAAAAATGAATTTAATTTTCTTTTAACCAAATGCTTTTTAGATTTTTATGTTAAAGACAAATTTCTGGATACATTTTAAATGCTTTATTTTCATATGGAAACACATGCAATTAAAAATAATTAGCACAGGTGGACAGCAATGACTGATAGTTTCCGGAAGACTCTTTTGAAAATGGTGGAGAAAAATTCCTAGCCCACTGGTTTGCCCTGAGTGTGGCGAAGCCAGGGTGTTGGGTGTGTAGAGCTTTGCAAGCACGTGCAAGACCGGGGTTCCTGGGCTGGAGAGATGGCTCAGCAGTTAAGACACTTGGCCTGCAAAGCCTAACGACCAGGTGCACAAAGAGGTGCATGCATCTGGAGTTCGTTTGCAGTGTCTAGAGGCCCTGGTGTGCCCATTCTCTCTGTCTCTCTTCTCTCTCTGCTTGAAAATCAATAAATAAAAATATTTTAAAAAAGTAACAGGGCTCATCCCTAGCACACACATCCCACATACTCCCCACACACTCCTGAACACACACTCTCATCTACATATACCACACACACACACACACACACACACACACACACACAGGAAAGGGACCATGCTGATGAACAGCTTCACTGACAGAGTGGTTGTGTTTGTGGGAGTTGGAGCACGTGTGGACTGAACTGGGATCAGCGCATTCTGTGTGGATGAGGGAATTTATCAGGATCGAAGTCTCCAGGCTTGACTGAGGGCTGCAGCCTGGATGTAAATACAAGACACTCTTTTTCTTGGTTTATCGTCGGGCCCCAGCCTAACTGAGCAACCTTAAGCTAAGTTTTAGAATATGGAGCAACCAATAAGCTTTGTTCCTGCTTGCTGAATTTTGTGTAGCCGATAAGCTTTGTTCCTGCTTGTTAAGTTTCGCTTTACTGGCGACGTAACCAACTACCCTGCTGATTGGCTGGAAAACAATGCGCCCTAAGGAGGCAGACTTCGCTCTGCTGTACTCTGCTGATTGGCTCCTGCCAAAAAGTTTGAATCCTATTGCTTGAGAGAAATAGGCTGAATAATGCAGCCTCGGGTTATAAAAGGGCTTTGGGTGCTCAAATAAAATGAGATTTGCCCAACATTTCTCCCGGCTGCGTGAGTTTGGTCCGACCATCGCCTCACCTCTCCCCGATCAAGCCCTTTCTCCTACTGGCCGGCGAGACTTGGGCTTACAGCAGGGGTCCAGGAGTCCGTGACCCCCCAACAGTTTATAGTTTCTTAATTTATTGAAGGGTTATCATCAATGGGATTCATATTCTGGGACAGGAAGTGGGAAAAACACAGTAACCCCAGCATTTGTTAATTTGTGGAAAGGGTAGGGGACAGCCTGTGTCGTAACACAGCTGTGGGACCCAGGTGTCCCAGCCAGGACTAAAGCCTGTCCACATGTCCCTGCAGCTAACTGCAGGCTCTTATCTGCATGAATATTGAGAGCCCAAACCATCCTTTGTAAACACCCTGAGGCCACAGGGTGGAGGATGTCTGATCGGGTTTGAGGCTCTACCACATAGGCCATGAAGGGCTTCCTCAGTCCAGCAAAACTGTCACAGGTGAGATGTCAGGAAGGCATCTCAGCTCACCTTCCTTCCTGTCTCTCCCACAGATTCCAGCAAGATGCCAAGCAGAAGCTTCTAGAGCTACAGCTGGGGCTCTTGACCCACCTCCTGACCCCAGCCCTGCGCTCATTCCTGGGCCTCTCCTGCCCCTCTCTCTGTCTCTTGCGCTATTCCTTCCAAATTGGCCTCTGTTTTTCAGAGAAGCCTGGCAGACACATACAATATAGGCATTCGTATGTTTTTTCTAAGATTAATCTACTCGTGAATCCTTTTTCTTGAATTTGGTATGAGGCTGTTTTGAGGAGTACTATTGTGTATCCCATACACTGCGGTTAAACGGTGAATAAGCAATTTTTAATTTTAAACTCTTGCATATGATCATGACTTAAAGTCTTTAGTCACCTTAGTTAATTGTCTAAAAACTATTAAAGCCCTGTAGTGACAGATCACACGTAAAAAGCATTGCTATATGAAGCACAGAGATGTCACTGGAGAGCAAGAGCTGCATCTTTGGGTCTTCCTTAGAGACACCAGATGAGATCAAGATATTTAGGAGGAGAAAAAGAAGAGGCTTTGAACTTGGATCTCATTGCCCAAAGTCTGGTAGAGAAGTCCTCGTAATATATTCCCCTTTGTCGTCTCAAAGGGCTGCTATCCATCCTCATAAATATTTCTATAGCAACTTCTTGACTCCTCATCCTAACATTTAAGCTCTAAGAATTTCCTTATTGTTTAAGATGAAGAATATGAAATGACTCACATTATGGAATGATATTATTGCGTTTTCATGCTGACTTCAAAGAGTATTTGAGCATATTCTTGGGGAAAAACCTCACATATTTTGAGACAGCACTTTCACTTCTTTGTTATGCATCTTTATTCTTGGCTGAACATGAAATCATAAAAAGAAAACCGTGTGTGCCTGTGCACACCCTTCATGCAGAGTTTGGTCACACATAAACTTTAGGCCACTTACTACCTCTCCAAAATTTGTTTCCAATTGACTTCATACCTTCCTTTCTTTTTTTTTTCCGAGGTAGGGTCTCACTCTAGCCCAGGCTAACCTGGAGCTCACTATGTAGTCTCAGGGTGGCCTCGAACTCATGGTGAGCCTCCTACCTCTGCTCCCAAGTGCCGGGATTAAAGGCCTGCGCCACCACACCTGGCAAAAGCAAGTGAGTCTTCACTCTCCGTTTCACGATTTTCTAAGTTGAGGTTCCATTATTTAAATCAAGTAATGTTTATTCAAAAACTTTCACCGAAGGTCTGTCTTGGAGGCAGACAGGGCTTCATCTCCCTCTCTCGGGTGTTTCTGATCTTTCAGGCTCCATCACAATTCCTATCCACTGCCTTCTACCTCTCATTAAACTTTCAATCATCTCATAGGAATTTTGTCCATGGAGAGCTCCCAGTTGTCTCTCAGATCACATCATAATGACGTGGGTGATTGCAGAAGCAGCTTGACTTCTCCTGTCGTAACTGAAGTCCAGAGTGGAGCTGCGCAGCGGCGTGTTCAACGTGAAAAGTTGCTCACCAGTCGGGAAGTCTCTCAGAGCCTCGCATCCTTTGATCCTGGTGCTGAGAGTGAAGGGTTTCATTTGCTCTGTCTGCATCCAGTGTGGGTAAAGAAAGGAGGAGGGCCATTTCCACGACCTCGTGTGTCGTCCCTGACTACAGGCTGCAGGGTGATGCAGGGCTGGCGGTTGAGCATGATGACAGGTCAGGGTGAGGGGCGACCAGGTTTAGTGCTTCTGACAGGGGGAGTTGAAAAGGCAAATGAAAGTAGGTGATGTTCTCTCAATAATATTTACACAAGTGCAAGTCACCTCTCTACCCACGTCTCCGAGTAGCAGCTCAACACAATAATGTTTCATTTCCAGTGCTGAATGTGTATCTCATGGAAGCGAAGCATTTAATGCCTTCAATATCCGAGCCAAGACATGGGGGTTTAGGACAGGTCATGTCTGTCCTCACTGTCTACCGCTGAGGACAGCGAGATACACTTTTAATTACACCAAACATTGCGTCTTTTTCCTTCTTTCCTTCTCCCCTCTCTTCTAGATCATGAAGTGTGACTGTGATTTCTCTCCAAGAGAGCCAAATGGCAGAAGCTACAAGTCTCTTAGGAAAATCCATAGGGAGTTACATTTTCTTTGCCTTTCCAAAGAAGCTGCTCTTTGTTTCTTTCATTTCTTTTTTTCGAAATTATTATTTTATGGTATGTCCTATTGATGATATATTTATATCTCATATATATTATATACATATAGTCAAATATGATAATTTAAAGTATTTTTATAACACTTCTATGTGGCTAGTGTTTCTTCCATTTCTGAGTCACTGATTTCTGCCCTGATCTTGATGGTAATTTGGGGTTTGGATTGTTCTTATTTTTTTCAATGACTTCAGATGGATGGCTATTTATTTAAAATCTCTCTATTTTTGTAATGCAGGCATTCAGAGACACAAACTTCCTCTGTAGGATTGTCTCCATGGTGTCCCAGGGGTTTTGGCATACCATGTTTTCATTTTTATTCAGTTCTGGACATTTTTGTATTTCCTTCTTGATTTCTTCAATGACACAGTCATTGTTCAAAAGTGTGTTGCTCAATCTTCAGGTGTTTGTGTATTTTCTGTTGTTTTTCTTGCTGATTTTTAGCTTTGTTACATTGTGGTTGGATGTGATACAAGGAGTTATTTTAAATTTCCTGAATTTGTGGAGACTTACTTTGTGTCCTGATAGTGCTTTGTTTCAGAGAAGGTTCTGTGAGATAAATGTGTGTTCCCTAGCCTTTGAATAGAATGTTCTGCAGATGTCTGTTGAGTCCATTTAGCACTATTATTTCTCCATGTATTTTCTCTTTAGATGATGTGTCTGTTGGCAATAATAGGGTATTGAAGTCATCACTTTTATTGTGTTGGGATTTATGTCTAGTAGACATATAAACTTTGGTGCACCTATGTGCATATGTTTAGGATCATAATATCCTCTTATCTTGGTGAAGTATTTCTTTAATCAATATAAAACAACCTTATTGAGCTCTTCTGATTACCCTAGTCAAATTAACCAAAAGAAAGAAAAGACCCTAGTCAATAATATTAGAGAGAAAAAAAGGAGATATTGCAATAGATTCCAATGAAATTGAGAGAATCATAAGGACATATTTCAAAAATCTATATTCTATCAAACTGGAAAATTCAGAATAGATGAATTCCTTGACACATGATTTGCCAGAGTTCAATCTAGAAAAGATAAATAATTTATATAGAGATCTAACAAGGAAGGAGATTGAAGCAGCAATTTAAAACATCTACCAACCAAAAAGAGCCCAGGCCCAGGCAGATTCACCAACTTTACAGAACTGAAACTAGTGCTTACGGGTTATTTCATAATTGAAAGGGGAGGGTTCTTCCTGACTCCTTCTATGAAGCAAACATTACATCAACAGCAAAACTTGACAAAGACACACAAAAGTAGATTATAGACCAATATCCCTGATGAACTTAGATGTAAAACTTCTCAATAAAAATCTTGCAAATTGAATTCAAGAGCATATTAAAAATATCACCCACCTCTCTCAAGTAGGTTGCATTCCAAGGATAGAGGGATTTTGCCATATGGAAACCAACAAATGGAACACATCATTTAAACAGACTGAAGGGCAAAAAGCACCTGATCTTCTCAATAGATGCAAAAAGGCCTTCGATGAAATGCAGCATCCCTTCACGGTGAAAGCAATGAGAGACTGGGGAGGGAGGGAGCAAACCTCAATGTAGTGAAGGTCTGCGCAACAGACCTAACACACACATCACACTCATTGGTGAAAAACCTGAAGAGTCCCAGTAAGATCCGGACTAAGACAAAGGTGTCCCCTCTCCCTGTGCTCTTCAACATAGCACTTGAAGTCTTACCTTGAGTGGTAAGAGAAAAACAGTACAAGAGGTACAAATTGGAAAGGAAGAAGTCAAACTAGCCTATTTGCAGGTGATATGATTTTGTATTTGAGACCCTAAAGACTCCACCAACCCTCCCCCTAAAGCTGATAAATTCTTTTAGCAAAATGGCAGGATACAAAATTAACACCTAAAAATCAGTAGCCTTCTTACATACCAATGACAAGCATACTGAGAAAGATATCAGGGAAATCGTCCATTTATAAGAGTCACAGAAATTTCAGTATCTTGGAGTAGCCCTAACCAAGAGAGTGAGAGGCCTCTACAATAAAACCATTAGAACACCAAAGAAATTGTGGAAGAGAACACTACAGAAAATTTCTCAACACTAAAGAAGACTCCGGGCCATCGAGGAGGAGGGGCCAGAAAAAAGCTAAGAGTCACAGGGTAGAAAGGGGTGCTTTGGGGTCACTGTCCTCCTGACATGAACCAACTGGAGCATTCATGACCCCCCAGCGGTTACTGACACCCCACAAGACCTGCTGCACTGTTCAGGTCCCATCTACATATTGACGTGGAGGACAGAGGACCAAAGGAATGAGACACCAAAACAGAGGAAGGACGGCCTTGAAAGAGGAGGGTCCTCAGAGGGCGGGGAAGAGGGGACCAAGAGGATAACATGACAGAACGTGATCAAATTACAGTATGCTCATACATTAAGGCTCTCAGTAATGAAAAAAGAATGATTGCTCTGAGGTTTGTTCTAGAAAGAACAATGCTGTCTGCTATTATCACCATCATTATTTTCATATTAAAATCAATTCTGCCCTTTGTCTCTGTCAGTTGACTGAAACTTTTGGGTTGAGGGCTGCATCCGCACAAGATGTCCAAAATACAGAGGCCAGGCAGGTTCTTCTGGGCCATAGTCTCACTGCGACCTGAAGAAGGTGATACACTGCAGGGTGGCCAATGACGTCAATCTGTGTTTTTCTGACTGGTTTCTCTGGAAAACCCTGAACAAATACGGTGGCTTTGTGTCCTGTACTAGGTCCCAGGATGCTGACCTGCTGACACTCTGGGTCCTCTGGTCAATTCTAGTCCCCACCTGCCCTGGCCGACACTGTGAACTAGTCAGGAGAGTAGATTTTGGGTACTGTTATTATACACCACAGAGCACACAAACATGCACACATGCATGCTCATCATACATACCATATACCTGTACACATTTCACATACAAACCACAGAACACATACGTCGCATTCATGTGCACACACATATGCACATAATTATACACACCCACAAATGCACATACCATACACACACATACAGCATATATACCACACATGCATGCATACATATACACATAACACATACGTGCATTCACAAAGTCACACACCACAGACATATACACACCCCACAAATCATGCATGCACACACGAATGCACACACCCCATAGACATATACACACTCCACACACCACACATGCACACACCCCTCACACATATACACATCACACACACGGCACATTCACACACGAATGCACACACCCCATAGACATATACACACACCACACACATCACTCCATGCAATGCTCAGCCGTGTGAACGAGTGTGTGTGCAGACCACGCCGCATGCCTTAGATAAAAATATGACGCTCCCTAACCTCTCAGCATAATGAGAACCAAATGTCGGGCGCACACATGTTTTCCCGGAGAAAGAATCAGAGAATTTGGGTCGTTTTCTGAGCCATTTCTCTGGGGGTTCGCATGTGCCAACCTGGAGTCCCTTAAAAGAAACAAACCCTGGGAGCTTGACTGCGCTCCCAGGAAGGGTCCCGAAGCAGCCTGGAGGACGCAGCAGGGCTGAGGGCTTGCAGTGAGTCAGGCTGAGGTCATGGGGTGGCGAGATGCGGACCACGAGTCAGCC
>PVHP010027587.1:9445-23844 GCA_004024765.1 Zapus hudsonius | reverse complement strand
TTTTTTTTTCTCATGTAGAAAAGATGAGGCCATTGGGTATTAGTGAAGTTGAGTGACATGGCTGAGGTCGTATTGTGGGGATTAGCAGGAAGATTCCCTTTAGGCAGCTAGAGGCCAGCCCACTATGAACTCACACAACCTTGTCAAGATCTTCCCTAGCTTTGACCCACCTACATGAAAGAGGGTCACTCATGAGGACCCTCTAACATGGTTTTTATAATCAATCCAAAAAGTGAAGCCCCCCCCCCCTTCTCTGTCTGGCTCCAGACTCACAGGGGTTGAGGAGGTGAGTGTGATCCTATGGCAGGATTGGGAGGGAGAGAAAAGAAAATTACTTTATTATAGGTTCTATTTTTTAAATTTCCCTTAAAAGCATGTATCTTTTATTTCTTCCTTTTTGATGATTTTGATGAGTTTATCAGGTCACATGGTGATGGGTCACCTTTATTTCACTCCCCTCTCTTATTTATCCTGGTAATAGTTGAAGAAAGTGCTTGTTAGAAATTACTCTCCATCTCAGTTTGCTAATTCTTTGACATCCTTAAGATATGAACTCAGGGTTCAGGGATCGTAGCCTAATTTTCGCCACCCCATCCTCTGCTTCAATATGAAGGGCAGGGCTGGAACTGACACGCACACTTAGGTCATCCTGTTGTCCTTCCTCTCGCCATGGCAACGCCTCCTGACCATCTCTTCACCCCAGCTGTTCACACAGAGTGTCTTCCCACTCACTGAACACCTCTGTCCTTTGCTGGGGACAGCCTTGCTCATGTCCCCTCAGCTTGGGCTTTCCTTTGCAGACATTTATGTTCCTGGAAACTCTGATTATCTTATCAGGCAAGTCCTGCTCAAGTATCCCCTCTTGGATTTATCCCCCTGACCCATCCTCAGCCTGAACCCCCCTGCTTACATCATTCCTGACTTTCTCCCGTGTCCTTCCATGTAAGACTTGGATCTGCTTGAAAGAGGAAGTTACAATTCTCATCTTTATGTCTCCATGGTGCATGACACAGCACATTGTAATCATAACACAAATTTGACTTTTGGAATCTCAATCCTTCCAACTTGCAAAGTCACCATTGCATTTTATACCTGAATGCAATCAAGTATATCATAGTCAATTCATGGAAGAACCTACATCAAGACTTGTGGAAGATTCCATTTGCACAGTTCCTACCTGTGGCCAAGGGCTGCAACAGGCTGATTAAATAACTAGACAAACAAGTAGTGATATCAAAATCCCCAAAGAAAGACATTCAAGTAGCAACTGTGAGTCAGTGGGTAATACTGGTTTAGAAAGGGAACAACTGGGCTGGAAAGATGGTTGAATGGTGAAAGACACTTGTTTGAAAAGTCTGCAGGTCCTGGGTTCGATTCCCCAGTACCCACATAAAGCCAGAAGTATAAAGTGGCACATGCATCTGGAGTTTGTTTGTAGTGACAAGAGGCCCTGGTGTGCCCATACGCCTCTCCCCCTCTTCTCAAATAAATTAATTAATTAAGACAGGGACAGGCTGACAGAGGGTCAGAAATCAAAATATCACTCAGTTTCATGCACATTGGTAAGTTTCAGTTTATTCAATTTATGTCAAGCCCTGGCACAGGACAGGCATTGGATAAATGTCAACTAATTTATGAAGTTGATTTGAATTGAAACGAATCACAAATGTATGCTTTGAAGTAGAGGAAGTAAAAAAAAAATAGGAAAAGAAAATGCTCTGGCCCTTAAATAGTCTTCTGTGACTCAGTGTATATATAGAAATATCTCTTGGATGCTAAAGATAGCACAGATAATTGAAGTGGATTGAAGGGTGACAAATGACTTGATTGGAAAAGAAAAATCCATCTTGTCACTTATTACCTACAATCCAAATTTATGCAAGACCAGCCAGAAGGCAATTTTCATTTGATCCAGGATAAACCTGAGCTTCTGCTCCCAGAGCCTGTCATCTTGAATATCTCTAACAGTCACTGAAATGGTGCAATCTTGTTTAGAATGTCTGTGACGACAATTGTCAAATCAAAAATATTCTGCAGTACAATCTCATTATAACAGGGCTTGTTGTACAATGACATTTCATGGGGGAGATTTAGTCACTGAATTATAAAGATGACTGTCTTCTTGTTACACATACAGTCTTGGTAGTCCTACCCCAGGAACCAGTTGACTGCCTAAGACAGCAATACTGTGATGCATGAATTATGTGTTGATTTGTTTCAGCCTTCAGTTCATCTTAATTGATAAACATTGATGTCACAATGTCAGACCTGGTTCATTCCACTCCATGATGGTTACTTTCTGTTAGCTCTCCATATACATCTATACGCCTCACAACTTTCCTCTCTGTTCCAGGATGTGAAACCTTGTGGACTACAACATTCACAAACCCTTGCCCTGTGACTTCCAGTTGGGGTTCACTAACTATGGGGCCCAGGGAGAGGGTGCAAAATAAGAGGAAGATGAGTTTGGACTCCTTATATCCATCCTTCATTTTACTGTAGTCATAGTGTCTTTTGAAAGTCGCATCCCCTGTTGAGCATCTCCCTACATCAAACTTGCGATGGTTAATATTCATTGTCAGCTTGGCTGCATTTAGAATCAACATGTAAACATACCTCTGATTGTGTCTATTGAGGGTGTTTCCAGAAACGCTTAACGGAGGACCAGTGTGGCAGTTCACACTTTTAATCCCTGAACTCAAGAGAAGCTTGATTACAGTCTTAGATTGCTCCTACCTTGTAAAGGCCCTGTCATCCTTTCATAGTGACACACTAGACATCAAGCTTTTAGCTCATGACACTCTGGGGACCACATCACAGCAGATATGATAAGAAAGGAGAGATTCTTCCAGCTGGCTTGGTGGCAGCTGGATTTGACATTTGGAGATAAAGGTCAAGGTAGTGATGTTTAAACTCCATTTATTTAGAAAAGATAAACATCTTTTCTAGGAACTCATACCTTTAGTAACAAAGAAACGTGGGGGGATGAGGCTTCAAAGAGGAGATCAATTACAGTAACTGTGACCAATACCCATACAGGGACTCAGAGAACTCATAGTGTCATTCCTCAATGTTAGATTTCATGAGTAGAAGTAATTATTATGGTTTTAAGATTTGTGATATATTCAGTCTGATCTGGGGTAACTTTAATACTGTGACAGGAACAAAATTTTCTTTCCTAACAAATAAGTAAACAAAACAACATAGAGTTCATAGAACAAAAAGCAGAACATAGGGGCTGCAGAGCTTGCTGAGTAATTAAGGTGCTTGCCTGCAAAGCCTAACCAAAGTGGCCGATGCATCTGGAATTTGTTTGCAGTGCCTAGAGGCCCTGGTGCACCCATTCTCTCTATTTCTTTCTCTCTCTCTCTCCTTGCAAATAAATAAATATTTTTAAAGCAGAATATAAAATGTGGGTGAAGAGATGACTTAGACAAAACAGTTATGCAAACTGAGAGGGAAACCATCCCTAGCCAATGGACTAAAGGCAACTGCAGCAGGCTGGAGAGCGAAGCAGCCTCAAATTTTAATTTAATTGATCAGGACTATATTGTAGTTCAAGTAAACTTGCCACACAAAGGTTCATAATGTCAATAGAAAAGCATATTGTGACAGATTGAATAAAGCATTTGAGAACCCGAGTCCATAGAGTTTCTCAGAAACAAGAGAATTTAGTTCTTCCTGATCAGGCTAAAGGCTTTAGAAATACTGCCCATTATGTGTAGGCTGCTTTGCGTAGGATGGTGCTTGCAGCTGAACCATGTCCCTCTGAATATAAACGATCAGCACTTCACAGCAGCTCAAGGGAACTGTTCCTTTCTTTGCCTTGACCTTCATCACCACTAGAGATGGGAGTCTTCACTGAGCCTTTCAGAGAAAGGCCAGGTAACTCTGAACTTAGTCCATTAGCCACACTTGGAGCTTGGAGGATCCCTGGCAAAGAGGAAGAGGTCCGGTGAAAGATCAGAGCTTGGGTTAATGCTACTGATAACAATAATTTTCTAATATGTTTTGATTAAAGACTCCTCTCTATTTCTTTTTTGGCTCATAGGTCCTATGTATTCTAACTTCTATTTTAAAATAGTTTCTTCTTGATGGCTCAGCGGTTAAAGCATTTGCCTGCAAAGTCCAAGGACCTGAGTTCGACTCCCCAGTAGTCACATAAAGACAGATGCACTAGGTGGTGCATGCATCTTAAATCCATGTCCAGCAGTTGGAGGCCCTAGTGCACCCATTTCCTCTGCATAGCTCTTTTAACTCTCTCCTTGCAAATAAATAATATTGGAAATACATTCTTCTTTTTGCATATGGTTTGTATACATGTGGTGAGCACATATGAATGAGTGGGGTGTGTGTGCCTGTGGAAGCCAAAGGTTAACAGTATCTTCATTGGTTGTTTCTTCATTTTACTTATTATTTTGAGACAAGGCCTCTCACTTGAACCTGGACTTAACCAATTTGGTTATATAAGCTATCCAGCAAACCCTAAGGGTTCTCGTTCTCCATGTCCCCGGTGCTTGGATTACAGGTTTCCGTCACCATGCCTTGGTGCTGGGGATGCTAACTCGGGTCTTCATGATTGCATGATGAGCATTTTATCCACTGAGCCATTTCCCCAGCCCTCAAAACACATTGCTGATAGTACAAGCTCACCTTTTTGGTTTGAAATACCTTGCTTATCCAGTTTCTCATCACACTGTAATAGGTGGCATTGATTCAATTATGGATGTGTACAATAATAGTGAGGAAGAGTAGATATTGGCATCACTGAATCTGTTGCAAAAATGACTCACCTGTGATTCGCTTCCCTCTTCTTTCCTCTCTTTTCCTGGAGGAGAGCTTAGAATCCTTCAGGAATTTCACATAAATGAACTCCAGTTGGCATGTTACCCATCACGTATCATGGAGACAATTTACCCTCGTATCTTAAGCCCTACCGATGGGCTTGCTCAGCATGAAACTTCATCTTTTCCAACTTCAGAAGTGGGTCAGAGAAAAATGATATTCAAAGACTGAGAATTCAATAAGACGCCCGCCCCCGAACTCCATCAAATTAAATGGTTCAATTTTCATACTATCGAATAACAGCTGTGCTCAGGATGACCTCCCATTCATTGTTAGCTAGATCCAATAAGTGGGTAGACTAAATGAAATATAAATCCCTATTTCATACAATTACCTTGAACTGAAATATCTTTTAATCGTACTAGGTCCATACCACACAATTCTCCCATTCTCTGTCCTGGCACCAGGGGCAGATTTCAGCAGTATGCAGTGAAATACAGAGGGGTGATTACCTGGCTAATTTAGTTAGAGGAGATGGTGATGCAGATGACCACACACTAGAGGTGATGGATATGAGAATGTTGTCTATTTGATCAAACCAAAATCAATATGAGTGTACAAGAGTGTCTAAAAATATCCATGGTGGCTTTACTACAAATAGTTCCAAAGTGTAAACAGCTATACATGACAAGACAATGAGAAACAAATCGTGTATATGCATACAATAAAAGGCTGCTCATTCATGAAAAGAACCAGCTACTGATGTGTGCAATGACTTGGATAAATCTCAGAAATGCTCTACTACTCAAAAGAAAGCACATGAATAGAACAAGCAGTGGGCTTCTGCTTACTTGAAGTTCAGCAGTAGGAACTCGCTCATGGTGGCAGTAATGAGAACCCAGCTGCCAGCTTGGCTAAGTACCCTCTGCGGGGCACTTGCATACTGCCTGCTTCCACCAGGCTGGTGGAGAGATGGAAGTCAGCTTCCATCTGGTCCCACTGATACCCCTCAGATAGAGGCATCAGAGCTTGGTTTACTTGATTGATAAGGAGGCTGTGTGGTTTGAATGTGAATGTATGTCCCCCATAGCCTGAGGTATTTTTGATTAAGCTTGCTGGGTGGTCTGTCACTGGGGTGAATCAAGTATTCCAGCCCTAAAGTGTGTTCAGAGTCAGTTTAGCTCTAGCTGTTCATGTTTGCTGGCTGTTGGGTAGTATCTCTTTGGAAGGGAGGCAGCTTCTTCCACCGTGATGGAGTTTTCTCTGGAATCTGGAAGCCTGAAATAAACCCTTTTCTGCCATAGCTGCTTCTGGTTAGATATTTGTCCAGAAGGTAAATGAAACAGAGGATGAACTTCCTGCCTAAGCCTACAAACTCCTGGGGTGCTGCTGTGTTTGACGCTGTGGCTCTTGTATTGGTGTTTGTCTCAAACAGGGTGGGTACTACGAGAAGGCTCTTGTGTGTCCATTGTCTTCCTAAGCCATTGGCTATGGGCAAACAGATTTTGCTTGTATCTTTCTTGTTGGTTCTGATTTTGGTTTGGAGATGAAGGCTTGTGTGTGTGGGGGGGGGCACCCTGCTTTCAATCTGTATGAAGCAGTCAGGAAGCCCAGGGAACTCTCAGCCATGTCTTTCCTCTGTTCCCAAGATTATTACGCAGAATGTGGGCTTTCTTACCACTTATCAATCTTCCTATGCTGTCCAATATTGTGCACAGGGACCCTCTGCAGAGGCCCAATGCTTTCTCTATGCATCAATATTTATTTATTTATTTATTTCTCTATGCATTAATATTTAATTCTCTATGTATTAATATTATTTGTTTTTTTGTTTTTTGGGGACAGAATTTTTGTATGTTGACCTGGCTGATCTTGAATTTCAGAGCTCAAGTGATCTTCCTACCTCAGCCTTCTCAGAAGCTGTGACTATAGGCATATATCACGATACCTAACAAAGACAGTGGAATACTGCTGCCATTTACTGTCATTATATCAGCATCTATTTAACCTTTTATGTTGATTCCCATGTTTTGATTGAATTTACAAGCCCCAACATTTCATGTATGTGTGTTTACAATCATTTTATCTTTTTGATTAATTGGTATCATCATTAGTAGGTAGTGGTCTACTTTATCAGATATCACAATAGCTATGTTAGCTTGATTTGGGCTTCTATTGAATTGATAGAATGTTTTCAATCTTGTTATTCTCTGTCTCTAGGTCTTCACCAGTGGTGACCAGATCTTGGGATCTAGTGTTTTAATTCAGTCATCTAGTCTGGGTTTCTTTATTGGTGATTTGAGACAGTTGTAGTTACCTTTCCATTTGCTGAGACACAACACCTGGCCGAAAGCAGCTGATGGGAGGAAAGGGTTATTTTGGCTGACATGCTTGAAGGGAAGCTCCATGATGGCAGGGGAAAGCATGGCATGAGCAGAGGCTGGACATCACCTCTGTCACAGCAGGTGGACAACAGCAGCAGGAGAGTGAGCTGAGCTTTAGCAAGGGGGAGCTGGCTAGAACATCTCAAAAACCACTTTCAACAACACACAAGCAAGGCTCCATGTCCCCAATTCCCGTCAGCTGGAGACCAAGCATTCAGAACACATAGGTTATGGGGGATACCTGATTCAAACCACCACAGATACCATTTACATTTGAGATTATTATTGAGTGATGTTTACCAATTCTTGTAATTACTTGGGTTTTTTTTTGGGGGGGGTAGTTGTGTTATTGTTTGTTCTGTATTTTCTTCCATATTACTATTATTGGCTTGCTGGTTTACTCTGTTGTACTTCTTTCTAGTATTCTTGAATTTTCGCCTATACTGTTTATGAAATTTATTTTCACTTATTTATTCTTACTTCTCCCAACTGGTTTGCATGGAGTTTATGGTTAACCTGGTTAGGAACCACATATGAGGGAAACTATACAGCATTGTGAAAGAGAGGTGAGGAATGGAGGGGATGACTTAAGCATGAAGCTAAACCAAAAATGATTTGAACTCATAAAATCCTCACTTGCACACTGTAACCTATTGAGAAAGTAGTGGGTATCATCTGGCAAGAGGGGCGGTGAATAGAAGGGGAGAGAGTCTAAGCCTGTGAAAAATTGATCAGTCCTGCAACTCCTGGCCCCAGTCACTGGCTTCTTCCCTCACTGAGCTGTTACCCAAAGTGACCCATGAGGTCCCAAAAACATGACAGGATTCTGTCAAAGCTCTTGAATGCCCACCCCAGGCCTAAGGTAGGATCCTGTTGTTGAAGAAACCACAGAAAGCCATCTATCAGCACCAAGAGACCCTGTGAGGTCCAGAATGGTAACCACCCCCCCAGATGGTAGTTAGTGCAGTGCTGGAAGGCACTGCATAAGCTGCCAGGGGAAGCTGGTCAATGACAGTTGGAGTAAACAGAGACCACTGATATGAAACATAGTCTGCCGCCATAAGAAGGCTGAACACACTTCCTACTGGGAGAGAACAGCAAACAAAGAAACAAACAAGTGCAATGGAGGAGCCAAAGCCTGGGGGAGGCAATCAACAGCTTTTAATTCAGCCAAGTAATCCACTCAGTGACAAGGAGCCCTTGACTGGAATTGGGGACTAAGGGCAAAATACATTGGGAACCAAAATATTGGGACCCCAAAGAGAAATTCACTTTACAAGTGATTTACAAAGAGACTAATCAAAATAGAATCTAGCCAATTCAGAAATGTGTATCTCAGTTAACCTATACTGATCTCATTCTCCAATGGAGATTCTGTTTGTATTTTTCAGAAGGCAGTGAGAGAGCTGTGGTCTTTCCAACCCTACCAATGAGCCACAGGCCGATAGCTGACATCCTGGCAAGAGATGAGCTACACCAGACCTACCTTGGAGGATCCATATAGAACCCCGCAGAGAGTGGTGCGATAAGCAAGAGACCTATAACCACAGCCAATCAGTCAACCCAGGATAAGCCAGACAGATACCAATGCTTTTCAACGCAACCTAAAGCAGAAGTACAGAGACCCCTAAGACCTCAACAATAAAGCAGCCTTAATACTCACCCACCATGACTCAGGGAACTGAGTGGAAGAGGGGGTGGAAAGATTGTAAGAGCCATGGTGGTGGAGAATATCCAGAGACATTGCCCCTCTCAGTAACAACATAAAAGGGGAAGGTGGAACTGGGTTGACTCCTAGGCTATCTATAACCCCCCTGCCCCACGGACTGATCCAGACTGTCCACAGATGAGGATACTCAGCTGATTGGGGACAGGGAAGAGGGAAATTTGGGAACTGGGAACACCCACACATTATTTGCTCTTTCAGTGTATGTAAATATGGACAATAAAGATATATTTTATTAAAAAAAGAAATTTATTCTTTATTTTAATGATTGACACCACCTTTCTTCTATGTGTAGTTTTCCTCTAAGTATCTTCTGCAGTGCTGGCTTGGTGGTCATGAACTGCCTTAGACAAGCTTGCCCTGAAAAGTTCTTATTTCTCCATTGATTTAAAAACACAGCAATTTTTGTTGGCAATTGCTTACTTAGGGCTTGAAATATATCATTTCATGCTTTCTTGGCTTTTATGGCTGCTTATGAGAGAGATCTTATTCTGATGTATTTGCCTTTTGATGGTTTTCCTTTACAGTTTTTTAAAATTTTCAAGCAGAGAGAGAAAGAGGAAAGGAGGGAGGGAGAGAGAAGGAGATAGAGAGAGTGGGAAATAGAGAGGGGGAGAGAGAGAAAGGGAGAGAATGAGAATGGGCTCACTAGGGTCTTCAGACACTGCAAACAAATTCCAGATGCATGTGCCACTTTGTGCATCTGGCCTTATGTGGGAACTGGGAAGTTGAAACCAGATCATTAGGCTTTTGTAGACCTCATGTATGAAAGTGTAAATAAAAACTAAAAACAAGAAAGAAAATGCAATAGGGCTGGGAAGATGGTTTGGTGGGTCAAAGTGCTTGCTGCACAGGTGTGATGACCTGAGTTTTGATCTCCGGAACCCATGTGAAGCTGGAAACAGTCATGCAGACACCTGAATTCCAGTGTGTTGATGACATAATGGGAGACAGAGAATAGAAAATCCCTGGAAGCTCGCAAACCAGCTAGCATTGTGTACTCAAAGATGTCCATCTCTTCAGGAGGGAGACAAGGACCAGCATGCAAAGTCATTCTCTGACCTCCACAATATACCTTGGCATATTCATGCCCCCCCACAAAGATATTTTGAACATTTTTTAAAAAGAAATAAAAAGTAATAGAAAATATTACAAACATAATTAGTCCCCTCTTGATATTTTGTAGCAATTCATGCATATGATGGGAAGTCAATAATCTCGAACTTAAGCAAGTTAGATGAGTCCATCCTTCCTTTGAAGCAGGACTTCCGTGTGGTGACCCCATTTCTGCCCAAAGTCCCTAGTCTCTCTGAGAGCCTCTCCCCACATGCCAGTTAAAACTTAGCTTCAAGCTGGGCTCGGTGGTTGATACTTTCTAGGTGTTTTAGGGTTTGTTTTCTCTGTCCATTAAAGATTTAAAAGGCAGGAAAGGGTTTAGGGGTAAAGTTTATTCACTCACCCAGAGTCCATGATTGGTCAGCTTCCACACAGATGAAGGCACACATTGGTCCATGATGGGTCTGTCCAGTACTACAGTCCCAGGAAAGTCACCAAGCAAGGCCACCGGGGTGGGAACGTTCACTTAGGGAAGAAGAGGAAGGAAGTGAACCATTCTCTCCACCATCTTAGGATATTCTAGACTATAGCCACCTACCATGGGCCCCTTGTCTCTGTCTGCCTTGCCAAGAACACTATCTAGCTCGATAGGATCTCAGTGACACAGGCATTTAATCCCCACCCTTGGGATGCTGAGGATGGAGGATCGCAGTAAGTTTGAGGCCAGCCTGGGTTACAAAGTGTGATCCAGGTTGAGACCTGCTTTAAAAAAATAAATAAAAATACGTTGCCTCTGATGTTTGGAGGATTTTTCTTTCTATGCATGGAGTTTTCTGTGACTGGGGTTTATGAAGGTGTGTGGAGGGTCTGCCTGCCTGTGGTTACCACTATCACATGAGTGCTCTCTTCACAGCTCTATTAATAAGCCTGCAAGCCAGGTTAGCAGCTTACCTCTCACATCCCTCACTATCACCCAAGTGCTGGCAAGGACAGCTCCTTCTCTGCGGAGGATCTCAGCTTCATGTTTCCCTGCCTCCTTTCTGCTGTCTCTACAGCCTGCACTGCTCAGGCTCTGAGCTGTCTTCCTACATTTTATCCAGCCCCTGGTAGCATATTCATAGCTTGGTCAATCTCTGGCTCACTGCTCTCCTAATGCCTGTGTCCAGGAGAGAGGAACATATCCCTGGCAGCTACTGCTGACTCTAGCCAAGTAGCTTTGGATGGGTGGATGGATGCCAGTTGACAGCTGCCCCTGGCTCCTTTTTAATCTCTGCTAGGTTGATTTCTTTTTCCTTTTGTTCTTTCTCATAGGGATAGCATATATATATATATATATATATATATATATATATATATATATATATATATATTATTCTTACTCTTCTCTTTACTAGGTTAGGTTGCATCAAGGTAGCTCTGAACTTTCCATCTGACCCAGGAGTCTGGTATCTTCAGTATTAAAGGGAAAATTCCAATTTGTTCAAAGGTTCATTTTGAGTAACATTTCACTAATTTTATTCATTTTATTTGGAAAAGACTTTTGTAAAAATTATTGAAAAATCAATGTGGCTAGCCATGAGAGCAGTATCCGTGCCACCGCTTCCCCGGCAATGACCTCTTGGACCTGGGCAGAATGGAGACAGACACTGTGATCACTGAAACCTCATCAAAACAGAGATTTGGGGTCTACATGGAAAGCAATGTTCACTTAGATCGTTATCTTGCCCATCAAGGCTCAGGGAGCATCATGGGAGATTTTAAGAGCCTCAGAGTGGGTGAGAATAGCCTGATATGCGGCGTTTCTCCAATCCCTGCAGAGTCTGACAGAGGCCTCTAGGCCCCCACAATGAATAACCACACCCAAGAAGACCTCAGCAAAATTGGGGTGGGGAAGAAGGGATATATATGTGCAACCTTTTTATTTAAAAATATCAATAAATTGGACTGGAGAAATGCCTTAGGGGTTAAAGTGATGCCTTCAAAGTCTAATAACCCAGGTTCAATTCCCCAGTACCCACATAGAGCCAGATGCACAAAGTGGTATGCACATCTGGAGTTTGCTGCAGCTGGAGACCCCGGTGCATTCCTAGACAGGCTGGGAAGGTGGGGAGAACTTCTCATGGCTTGGGGCTTACTGCTAGCCTTCCCTATGGATCCTAACTCTCCCCAAAATAAATCTCATTCCTTCATAACTTACCCTTCTCTGAATCTACCTTTTCAATTCTTTGATAAGTTGCACAAGGACCCAAAGTTCAAGTTCACGGGCCTGGCTGTCTCCTGAATCTAATCCTTCCCTGGACTCCACCCCCATGTCACTTGAACCTCCGATCCTCCTGCCTCAGTCTTACTGATAAGGCTCTGCAACCTTGGGCCCCACTTCCACGTGGATGTCTAATCCACATTGGAAATGTGACATGTGGGAGTCAGACCTGATGTCCCTTTACTATGTCAGTCTTCTGTGACTCCAGATCAAACCTTGGCCCCTCCTTTCTCTCATGTTCCATTTCCAGTCCATTCACAGGTCCTATGGCACCTTCAAATGGCCTCATTTGCTATCACCCAGACCAAGCCAGACCATCTTAGAGCCATCCCCCACAGTGTTCTTTCACAGTTGCCTCCCTGTCTCTGCTCTTGGCCCCGAAACAGTCAGAATGAGCCCCATGGCACATGAACCTGATGAAGCACATTTTACCTTACCAGGCACACTTGCTCTCACTACAGAAGCTAAAATAGCTCTAACCTTCCCTCTCCTGTCTTCTTTGATTTATTTTTCCAAAGCACTTCTGTAATGCCTTTGTTTTCTTGTTCTGGGTCTGTTGTCACCTCCCACAGAATATGTGTGACAATTACAGAAGAGACACTATACTGCACAACCCTCAAAAGGACATAGGCCATCCATGTAAATCAGCTGCTGTGTTGTAAGGTGCACAGCTGAGCACCCACACGTGGAAAGCCTGATTTCAGCAAAGGTTGGAGTTTTGTTCTTTGTTGTATTTTCAGAGCTTTGAACTGTGACAAAAAAGTAGATACTCATAAATGACAATCAAATGAACTGTTGGGCATAAAACACTTATAATTTTGGCTAGTACTATAATCATAATAAAGATGTGTTGAAGCATTTTTATAATAGCATTTATAATACAATACTCTCATCCATCCTGGCCTTTTCATATTACTGAGAAAAAATTGTTTTCCTCTCATATTTTTGCATTTCCTGATAATAGTTCCCCAATTTCTTTTCTTTTTTTAAAAAAATTTATTAATTTATTTACATATTTGAGAAAGAGAGGAGAGAGAGAGAGAGAGAGAGAGAGAGAGAGAGAGAGAGAAAAATAGGTGCACCAGGGCCTCCAGCCACCACAAAGGAACTTCAGACACGTGCCCCACCTTGTATATCTGGGAACTTGAACTTGGGCCTTTCTCCTTTGCAGGCAAATTCCTTAACCACTGAGCCATCTCTCCAGCCCTCACTTTCTCTTCCTTTCATGGACAACATGACACCTTCCACAATTTATTCACATATAGATAGTCTCTCTCATTCTTCCCCCCAACACTACTTTTAGGATCTTTATTTTACCCTATAGATGCATCTACTTTTCTGCACCTCTACTAGACTGTAAATGACGTCAATGTAAAGACCTAGTCTTGTTTCCATCGTGGCTCATAGTGGTGCCCATGTATTTAATCTAAGCACTAGGGAAGCAGAGAAGGCAGATCACTGTTAGTTTGAGGCCAGCCTGGGACTACAGAATGAGTGCTGGGGTTAGCCTGTGCTAGCATGAGACCCTACCTTGGGGCAGGGGGAGAGAGAGTAAAGAAGATAGTTACAGCAAAATTCAGAATCCCCAAACTTAGAAAAGTTGGAATTAAATGTACTGAAGACCTGTGTGTCTGCCTGTCAGGTTATTTGACTCTAGCCACAATGCAGCATGTTCTTACGTGTAACTAGGCTTTTAAGCAGTTAGGTTTCAAAGATTGATTCCCAATTTTCATTGCTATATAAAACAAAATGTAAATAAACATGTGCCTATTAGAATCATAAACATCGGACACTTTTGGAAAAAAAAAACAAGAAGGCTGTAGAATTTAAGACGATTTTAATGAGTACTTATTGTTAGAATGGAAATGACCACGAGAGACCACTCTGAAAGGAAAGGTTTTAATAGGAGGAAAAACGAGCTGCCGGGCTTTCTCACCAAGAGTGGTAAAAAGCGCACGAGGCAGGTTTAGATCAGGGTTTTTAAAGGGGAAAAGGTGGTCACATGAGGTTGGGTGGAGGGATCAGGTGGTCACATGCTCTCAGGATCAGTAAGGATCGGGAAGGACAGTCCCTCGGGCCAGGTGTGGCTCTTGTTTAGGGGGAAGTCTTTATCTTTGACTCTTGTTGATGCTTCTCTTGAGGCTGGTTGGGGAAGAGGATCAGGGTGGAGCCTGAATTCCGACCTTAC
>PVHP010027586.1:0-23750 GCA_004024765.1 Zapus hudsonius | reverse complement strand
GAGAAATCTCTCCAGCCCGCATTTTTTTTATTTTATTGTGTTTATTTATTTGAAAGCAGAGATGGCGAGAGAGAGAGAGAGAGAGAGAGAGAGAGAGAGAGAGAGAGAGAGAGAAAGAGAAAGAGAGAGAATATAAGCATGAGAGTGAGTATGGGTGCACCAGGGGCCTCCAGCCACTGCAAAGGAACTCCAGATGCATATGCCACTTTATGCATCTGACTTTATATGGGTACTGGGGAATCAAACCCAGGTCATTAGTGAAACCTTTCAGGCAAGTGCTGAGTCATCTCTTCAGCTCCAAGTTCATTTTTAATTACAAGATTTTTAAATGAGTTTTAGAAGCCAGTACAATATTTTTACAAGATTATATCTGAAGTATCCATTAAAGGAGGGGGCTTAGGTATATTGTCATCAGTTGAGAGATTATATCCTTTCTAAGACATAATTGTTTATAAAAAAAACAGATCTCAAAAGTAAGAACTATATGCCTCATTCAAAAGTGGACATTAAATTCCTAATGAAGTGGGTAGATTATTTTTACTCCTCTTTCCAGAAAATTTGAATCAGTAATTAATATGAACTCTTTTCTGTGGAGTATTTTTCTAAGATATTTAATGAACCAGTTTTATGGGCTCATATTTTTTAATGAGTTTAATTTGGAAGCCTGTCATCTTTGTGACATTTTTGAAGACTAGACACTTGCCTTTTTAATGTTCATGTTGACAAAACTGTTTATTTATTATATGCTTTGAAAAGGTGCTTTCATATAACTTTGGAAATTTTTGTTATTATTAGGATGCTGACTTAGCAAAAAAAGCCTTAAAACCGATCGAAAGAGTCTTATCCTCTACTTCGGAAGAAGACGAGCCAGGTGTGGTGAAGTTTCTGAAGATGAACTGCCGATATTTCACTGATGGGAAGGTATATATCAATATCATGTGTTCCCTTTCCATGGACTCTATGGAAAATTGACTGAGGTTACACGTTACTGAAAGGAAAGCCATATTCAAATATTTTACTGGTAGTTTCAGCCTAAATTTTGATGGACATCTATTCGTCTTCTTTGTCGGATGCTTGGCATTGTACAAATGTACTCCTTGAGTAAAAGTTTGAGTCCCTGTGACTTTAGCTTTATCATTTGCCTTTCAGTTCTTGACCTGTAAATTGTTAGGGAGACAGTGTGGTATATATCTGACAGCAAATGCTAGAGTCAGGCTCACTGAATCTATTTTTTTTTGTCTACCATGAACTAGCTGTGAGATCACAAGATAGGTATTTGAATTATAATCTTCCATTTTTAACTGATGACTGATACTAAAATTTGCAAAGAAATAGATAAAAGAGAGAACTCCTGACATAAGCTTATCATCTACCCTAGAAAATGCAAACTTTCAAATTGAATTTGCTGCTGGTGATGCAGTGGATGGTGATTAAGAACAATGTCGCCTGTTGATACAAATCTTACAGACCTCTGCAGAGGGTCTATATTCTATGCTCATAGTAGAAGCATCATACCAGGTTACAGGTAGTAGCTACTGATGTACACCTGGAACTTTTGAAAACAAAATAATTCCTGAAATGAAATAAAATAATCTCAGAGATGCTTACTAGACTCTTTGAGGGTGTCAGCTGGTTTTCCCACAGGAGTCCTCCATCTCTTGCTGCCCTGATGCATACTGACTTGCTTGGCCATAAAGGTCTGCAATGGAATCTGCCCAAGCTCCAAACCTTTAAAACACAACCACTACTTCTTGCTCTAGATTTCCTTAGCTCCCTCTTGTAGAGGTTTCCTCTTGCTATGTATGTTGGATTTTTTCTGAAGATGAAATTTGTGATCATGTGAGAGAAAACTCTTGGCATCATGACTTTGATGCTGCTCAGCCACACGCAGTCCTCAGTACTCGTTAGACACACAGTGACACTTGCCGAGTGGATTAGAGCATTCGTTCTTGATCAAGAAAGGGCCCAGGCAGCCCCTCTCATGTTTAAGACAGAGAAATTGGGAACATGAGACGTGCACATAGAAGCTGGATCACAACACAGTTGTCTGTTGCGGCTTCATGAGCACCAGGCTCAGCTGACGGCCCCAAGGAGGCTTCACCCTTTCCTCTGACCCCCCCCAACAGCACTGCATTCCTGTGACAGCTCCTTACCAGGGTATCAGTGTCACATAGGATGCTCTGGTTCTCAAGTCAGTGGGATGGCAGAGTGAATAGTATTGAGTGGTGGTCAGGGAAAGCCTTTCTGCCTAAAGTAATTCTTTTCTGTCCCTTTGTCCTACAGGGTGTGGTTGGAGGTGTCATGATAGTCACTCCTAACAACATCATGTTTGACCCTCATAAGTCTGATCCCCTGGTGATTGAAAATGGCTGTGAGGAGTACGGCCTCATCTGCCCCATGGAGGAGGTCGTCTCCATTGCCCTGTACAATGACATTTCCCACATGAAGATCAAAGATGCCTTGCCATCGTAAGAGCTCTTTATTTTCCCCTTTTTCCTTTTTATTTTAACCAGAGAGAAAAGGAATTGTTGTGAGAATTAAATGGAATCTAGAAGTGAGGTTATTTACAGAGGTGAGGACATTTGTAGAAATAAGGGATTATGCAGCGGTGAGTTCCAAAACAGATCTTTGTACAGTAAATTTGAAAATATACAAAAATAGAAGTGGAAATCAAAAAGTTCAATTTTAAAACAAAGTATAAATGTGAATAATCTTGATAAATTTGAACATATACAGATAAAAGGAGAAATTAGCTTCAGTGAAGAGAGAGATCTATCCTCACATTCAGATTTTGTGTGAGCAACATTAGTAAGGGCAGTTGCCTCAGAAAGCAGTAAGTGATTGAGCGAAGGGATTACTGATCCTTGTCATGTGTCTGGATTAGTCTAGAAAAGCACTAGTTAACAGCTGAACCAGTTGACACCACTTTGTACTTGGCCCCAGGGAGGCTTGGCAGCTTAGATCTGGTAGGGGAACAGGACAGGATGTGTAGACTGGGTGATATAGGAGGCTGATTAGAGTGTAGTTGAAGACATTTGTGGAGATATGCTCCATGGGAAGGGAGAGACCAAGGGCATTGGGTGTTTCTGGAAGAAAATCTTATCAATATGTGAAGAGCTGAGTATCTATTGCAGGACTTCTCATAACCTTTAAGATGCCAGATTGAATCTTGAGCTCCAACATGGACATTATGCTAATGCCAAGTTATTTGACTCTAAAATAGAAGCATCTTTCTTATGTTCTGGGATACTTGCATTAGGCAGCACACTGTGTATTCAAGTTTCTGTAGAAAAATATTCCATCACAGCCATATTTTAGAATCTGGCACTTAGAGGTTCCTAAGTGCTTATTGAATTGAAATGAGTTATGAGATCTTTCTCATAGCCTCACAACTATATAAGCTTCACAGATCAGTCTGTGTCACTTGAATGGTTGGTCTTCTTGGTACTTTCATGGTTGTTTATTTCAAAGCCAGAATCATAAAGTATTACTTTAAAATGATCTGGATGTTTTAAAGAAAACAGTTATTTATGGAATTGAAAATGTAAAAATTTTAGAGGTGTTTAATAGCTCTGAACCTGTTAGTGGTAGCATTCAATAGAAATTCACGATTGCTCATGGAATTTCCAGTCATAGTATAAAATGTATGTATTTCTTAGCCTGGTATCATGGTGCATGTCTTTAATCCGAGCACTGAGAGGTTGAGGCAGGAGTGTTGTAAGTTCAAAGCCAGCCTGGTTGATACAGTAAGACCCTGCCTCAAAAAAAAAATTACTAGCCAAAATTATAGTTTTTTTTGTGTTTTTTTTTCAAGGCAGGGTCTCTAGCCCAACCTAACCTGGAACTCACTATGTAGTCTCAGGTTAGCCTCGAACTCATGGCGATCTCCTACCTCTGCCTCTGAGTGCTGGGAATAAAGGCAAGTCCACCACTGTGCCAGGTGAAGTATAGTGCTTTGACTGTTTATTTTTAACTTGAGAGAACATGTTTAATAATTATGTTTTGTAACTCAAATCTCAGTACTAAATATCTGTTATTAGAAAAAAAAATAACTGACTATATCCAAGGACAGTATACTTCAGCTCCTAAACCAGTTCTTACATTATCATACTAAATATATATTGCTATAAAATTTTAAAAGGTTTTAGAAGCTTAAACAGTATTATAAGAGCTTTTTTGGAGACATGGTCTCCCCTCTAGCCCAGGCCCACCTGGATCTCACTCTGTAACCCCAGGCTGGCCTTGAACTCACAGTGATCCTACCTCAGCCTCCAGAGTGCTGGGACTAAAGGCATGTACTACCATGCCCAGCTCTAGAAGAACCTTTTTGAGAAATTTACTTTTCTGTATGTTTCTAAACTTTAAAATGGATTTACTTCTGATAATAATGGAAGTTAACTTTTGTATCTCCTTTACAAGTAGTAGAGCTCTCTGTTGGAAGCATCTGACTTTAAAGGAAATAATAACTCATGGGTCAAAGTCAGTGGCTTTATGGAAAACAGGTAATGTAGCTGTGAAGTCAGTGAGCCATTAAGCGTTAATGTGTTGTTTTCTACTACCTCATAAAAAGGAAAAGCTGTGACTGCTTAAGAAATTTTGGTCATTGGTATAAATATCTTTCCTTTGTCCTTTTCTTCAGAATATCCAAAATGTTAATTCTTACTGAAAACTCTCACGGTAGCATCTCCATGTCCATGCAGAACCTAAAGTCACTTGACCTTGTAGTAGGAACTCCACTCATGTGTTCATTCATTCGCCATTTTATTTAGTTGGCTTGTTTCATAAATTAATTTCTTGGTTTCATGTTCATGTTTTGAAATCATTTTAGCATAAATTTAAGTTGTGCTACGTTTTGTTTTGACATTTGGTTGAGTTTGTTGTTTTGTGCTTTGCCTTTGCTTTGCTTTGCTTTTGCTTTTGCTTTCACCGTTAACACTCCATGTGCATCACCATTTTTGCCCCAACAGTGATGTATCTCAGGACCTTTGTCCTCTGTACAGGCCTGGAGAATGGGAAGACCTGGCTTCGGAGAAGGACCTTAACCCGTTCAGTAAGTTCAAGTCCCTCAACAAGGAGAAAAGACAACAGAATGGCGAGAGAAACCTCACTTCAGATTCCAAACCCTGGGACTCTTTGGAGGACTGCACCAAAGCTTCGGGCGCTGAGTCTCAGGACGCCTCCAGGGAGACAGGCGGAGGGTCTCCCCCAGGGACCCTGCTCAGCAAGGAGACTGCGGCCAGAGAAAACTCCCTTCTGAGGGAGGATGACTTCGTGGACCTGGAAGAGCTCTCCTCTCAACCTCTCACCTCGAAGGAAAGTCCTCCAGCTGACCTAAAGGAGCAGGAGGGTGAGGCGGACATAACCCGCTGCGCAGAGGAAGCGCACGTGTCCCAAGCAGAGAGTGACTCTGGGCTCAAGAGGGCCCTGGATTCAGAAGCCCCGGAGAAGCTAGATGTGCTGCCCGAGGTGGACAAGCCGACTGGGTCCCCTGAAAGCCAGGTGCAGGGCAGCCTGAGTATACATGAAGACCTAGATAAAGTTAAACTCATAGAATTTTACCTAAACACAAAGAAAGAAGGGTCACAGCTGTCTGAAAATATGCAGAAGGCTGAATTAAGTGACAGCAAAAGTATTGAACCAAGCAGAATAGATATCACCCTTAGCAGTTCACTCCCACAAGCAGGTGCTCCCCCAACTGAGGTCCAAGAGGCAGATAAAACCTGGGCAAAAGACAGGGGTACCCTGGCAAGGAAACTGGACCCCAGTACGGATGCAAATGTGACTAGCAAAGAAAGCCTAGATTCCTTGGACTCTACTTCAGACAATAGCTGTCCAGGGGTGCAGATGGATAATAAATCTGAGATTCAGTTATGGCTCTTCAAGAGAATTCAGGTACCCATTGAAGGTAAGCTGCTTTGCTTGAGTGCCATTATATTCTGCTGGATAATTGCCTTTCTAAAATTTGTACCCTGAAAACAACAGTAGTATAATTATTTAAGAACAATGTTTTTTTTCAAGACAGTATATACCATGGCAGATAACATTAGTAATTGGAGTAGAAATTTAAAAATATATCTATTTTTGAACTTGAACTATAATATTAATTTCAATTTTCATTTCAAAAGTAGCTTACTGTTTTTCTTTTTGTGGGTTGATCTCACTGTATCCCAGGCTGACCTGGAACTCATTCTGTAGCTCAGGTTGTCCTTCTTCCTCTGCCTCCCGAGTACTGGGATTAAAGGTGTGCACCACCACACTCAGCCAATTTACATTTTTCAATGTTCTAAGTAATTTTCCTTTTTCATCTTGAATTTCTAAATCTAAAGTATGTAAAGTGCCTTAGAAGAGATTTCAGTTCTAAACTGAATTGCACTATGATAGAATTTGGCCCTTACTTATTCATTAATATACATACAATGAACATACCTTATATTATTATATGATTAATAATACATTAAAATACATACAATTCCACATTGTTCCTGTGTTTGTGTCTTTATGCTTACTCTCAGTGTGTAATCTCACATGATGCAAACAAATCTGAAACATGCAAAACTTTGTCCTTTTGTGCTAAGAAAGTGTAATGATTTTATTTTTCCCAATGGGGTGGACCCACATGTTCTGCCTTATGCTGACACTTTCATCTATATTGTCAGTATTGAAGAAGGGATTTATTTATATGTAACTCAGATATACTGCCTTCGAAAGAAGAAAAGAGCAAGACTCCACCCATGTTTCTGTGCATCAAAGTGGGAAAACCAATGAGGAAGTCCTTTGCCACACACGCCACTACCATGGCCCAGCAGTGCAGCAAATGGAGAAAGCAGCCCGAGTATTGGTTTGCTGTTCCGAGGGAGAGGTAAGCACAGCCGTGACAGGTTAGCACTGGTCAGTATTCCTATCTACCTTAGAATGCTTAGTTTACTTCTTGAATGAGAGCTTCCCTTCCACTGTGGCTTTTAGAGATTCTGGGAGGATATCAAGTAGCTTCCTACTAATGGTAGTTTTGATACAGCCCGTGTGAGGTCATGGCCAGTTCATGTCCTGGAGTACTCTCCCGAGTTCCTGCAGAGTTTATTTTGTAAAGCTTTCATGCATTTATTTATTTGAGACAAAGTATGGGTCTCCAGGGCCTCCGGCCACTGCAGACAAACTCCAGATGCACCACTTTGTGCATCTAGTTTTGCGTGGGTACTGGGGAATCGAACCTAGGCCATCAGGCTTTGCAATTAAGTGCCTTTAACCACTGAGCAAGCTCTCCAGCCCCAGAGTTGATTTTTAGATATAAAAAGATTTCAATTTTCTCTAGTCCCAGCAATTGGAAGTGCTTTGTGGGTGAGAAGAAGTGACTGGAACAGGTGTAGTGCAGAAGGGAGGTGTGATTGATTTTAATTTTTAAAGTGCTTATGATGTAGGGAACTAAAGATTCTTCAGCTTTATGAAAGGAACATGGATAACTCAGCAGCATGAGATATATCACATGATCTCTTGGCATACAGAAATCACTATTTTGTTTTTATTGCTTATTTTAACACTGGTAATAATTGTACATATTTATGAGGTTCAGTGTGATATTTTTACATATATTTTCACTTCATATCTCTGCCACAATGCACCTAACCAAAAGCAGCTTGTTGGGAGGAAAGGGTTTATTTTGGCTTACAGACTCGAGGGGAAGCTCCATGATGGCAAGGAAAAGCCTGGCATGAGCAGAGACTGGACATCACCTCCTGGCCAACATCAGGTAGACAGCAGTGGCCGGAGAGTGTGCCAGATACTGGCAAGGGAGCTGGCTATATCACCCATAAGCCTGCCCCCAACAGCACAGCTCCAAGAAGGTTCTAATTCCAAAATTTCCATCAGCTGGGGATAGAGCATTCAGAACACATAAGTTTATAGGGGACACCAGAATCAAACCACCATGCATAGGTACCATATTTAATCATTAATTAGGATAATTAGCATATCTACCACCTCAAACATTTGTAATTTTTCCCAAGACTTAGATTTTCATTTTGGATCATCAAAGAAGAGATTGTATTGGGCATGTGACAGTGTAGGAGAGTCGGGATAGTACATAGCAATCCTTCATTTGTGCTTCATTTGGTTAATAAAAATAATTAGGACATTTGTTAGAAAAAATAATTAGAAAATTTTTAAAGAGTGTCTTCCTTTTGTATGCATGTCAGGATAAGAATTCCTCTACAGAAGACTTATAATAATTTTTTTTTGAGGTAGGGTCTCGCTCTAGTCCAGGCTAACCTGGAATTCACTATGTAGTCTCAGGCTGGCCTTGAACTCACGGCAATCCTCCTACCTCTGCCTCCTGAGTGCTGGGATTAAAGGCATGCACCACCATGCCTGGCTATAATAAATTTTGACAGTGCACCTCACACACCTTTCTTTTCCCCCACTAGTTGTCAGACATCAGTGTTGGGACAGGTATTTTGGCTAATGCATCAACAACAGACACCTTTTGCCTTCTTAGCATGAGTTCTCACTAAGCAAAAGTAAATTCTGAGCAAGGGCTCACCTTCTGCTTGATTATTACCGGGGTAATATTTCTCACCAGGAGAGTTGTCTCGTTTTAATCAATTATACTTCAATTTGAAAAGAAGAGGATTTTAATGAATTTGCTAATAGCTTTGTTCTCTCAGGCCCAAATCTACATTAACTTGGACATTAAACATAATTTTTTGCACTTATGTAATACACTTCTTTACCTGTGTCTCCCACCTTCACAGTAGTTCATTGAAATTTTAAACCACGACTATTAGAGAGCCGTACCTTCTATTAACTTAAAACTTCTCAGTAGAACAGGTATAAGTTTCTGAACCTCTATCAAAACTGGATTCCTAGAAAAAAAAAAATCACAACTGGGCCATACCTTAAAGATTTAAGTCAACTTCTGATTTTATAGGTGAGAAAAAAATCATCAGACTTTTCAGCCACACTGTGGGTTATATGGACTTTTGCCATTTATTTTTGTTAAAACCCATTATTAAATTCTGTCAGTGTTAAGATATTTTTCTATGACAAGAAGTATTGTGTCGAATGAGTCAAAGACGGGAAAATACATTATTTATAGAATTAGAAAATTAGGTTTCTTTCAATTGCATTGTCTCTAATAGAACTGCATGTATAAGAACTCTTATTGAATAATTGTGGCAATCCTGCACATAGGATTATTTTACTGTCATTCTTTAACCCAGAAGAACTTCTCTTTGACCTCTTATACAAGTGGATTTTTATGAGCATCTTAAAGTAGGTCACTTGTAGAATCTCATTATAATACTGTATTACACAGTGTCCATGGCTTCATTTTCTTTGAGTAGCAGATTGTTTTCCTTCTTGAACTAATTATTAAACAAAATATTTTTAAAGACATATTTCATTTTGTTAATGATGATAGATTTTTGGAGGGTGTAGACATTAGGAAATTTTGTTACAATTGTTCCATTTTGTATTTCCATGTCTACCTGGCACTAAAGGAATCCACATTTTAGATTAGGTCTTCTAGACCTCCAAGTCCACAGTAAGTAAAATAGGTTCATTTTTAAAATTTCAATTTGTGAGATTCTTCAGAATCTAAGGCTCGATAGAAGTACTTTGAGGGTCTCTTACAGTGTTTTGTCATTCTGATGATAATTTCTGTATTCACTTTCTACATCAAACCAAAAACTTCTGCTTTCCTTCTCTGAACAAATCCTGCATCTGCTGGAGTTACAGATGGAGTCACACTAGCATCCTTCCCATTGGCTTCTCAAAGATCTCAGTGTTGTGATGCTCTTCTGAGGAAGGTCTCTGCCTCTCCCAGAGCCATAAGCTCCTTGTCACTAGAAAACACTGTGAAGTTGTCTAGCTGAGTAACCTTGAGCTAAGTTTTAGAAAGAAAAGGCCGGGTGTGGTAGCACACGCCTTTAATCCCAGCACTGGTGGTACACACCTTTATTCCCAGCACACCTTTTATCCCAGGAATAGTAGTAGCTGATAAGCCTTGATCCTGTTTGTTGGAGCTGATAAGTTTTGTTCCTGCTTTTTGAGAAAAAAAAAAGCTATACAATACAATGCATCCTTGGGTTGTATATAAGGTTGGATGCTGAAATAAAGTTTCCAGATTTGCTCAGACACTTTTTCCAGCCACGATTGTGTGAGTCTCTGGCTGCACATGTTCACCTTTCCCCATGGGGCCTGTCTCCTGCTGGCCAGTGAGACAGGATCGCAGGGAGCCAGGGACCCATCTCTCTCTCTCTCCCTCAGTACCCAACAAAGTGGAAAAAACTTAACAAAAGTATCTATCACTTTCCTTCTCTCATTCCTAATATTTTTTAAAGAGTTTAATTTTACTTTCTTTGTTTTATAAATTTCACTAGTTCTCTAAGAAACTAATAGAAACAAATCTCCTTTCTGTACAGTGTGTGCTGTGGCTCCATTAACGATATCATTGAATGAATAATTTTATTTAATAATGAGGGGAGGGCTGGAGAGATGGCTCAGCGGTTAAGGCACAGGGTGGGATGCCCTGTCTGAAATGTTTGGGATCAGAACTATTTCAGCTTCCAGAATTTTTTGGATTTGGGGATATTTATCTAGATGTTACCAGATGAGTATCCCCAATCCAGACTTCTGAATCTGAATGTTTCAAGTCAGAACCGTGACACTCAAAAGGTTTTGTTATTCCGATAGGGAATTAACCTGTGCAAGATTTCTCGGCTTACACTTTGGGCTGAATAATTCTGCTATGGGTCACAGGATGTTACGTGAATTGTATGATGTTTATCAACATTTATGGCTCTTACCTACAAACCCCTGGTAGCTGCTCCTGGTTTTGATAAGCAGTTGAGAAGCTTCATATTGAAATGATAGGCCCTGTTTCAGTATTAGATGTTTATTCACAAAGCTACATAATTGTGAGATTTGAATCTGTGTTTCTAGCTTTTGTAGTCATATTTACTCACCTACATGTACTTTGTTTCCTTTATTTAACTCTCAGTTCTTAAAATGTTTTTATTTTGTTTTGTTTTGATTTTTTTTTTGAGGTAGGGTCTCACTCTAGCCTAGACCAACCTGAACCTCAGTGTGCAGTTCCAGGCTGGCCTCAAACTCATGGCATTCCTCCCACTTCTTCCTCCTGAATGCTAGGATTAAAAGTGGGCACCATCATGCCTGGCCTTTTAACAAAAATTTCACTTGAAGTTTTTAACTTCCAATATGCTTTGTAATCTTCAAAAGCAAAATATTTTAGGTGGTTGATATATCTCAGCCGTTAAAGGTGCTTGCTTGCAAAGCCTGCTGGTCCAAGCTCAATTCTCCAATACCCATGTAAAAGCCAGATGCACCAAGTGGTGCACATTTCTGGACTTTGCAGCATGCCCTGGCATGCTCATTGTCTTTCCAGCCTCTTTTTTTTCTGCCTTTCTCATATATAAATAAGTACATAAATATCTTAAACTTATTTCGTTAGGAGCAGTATAACCTGAGATAACCCGGAATCACTACAGTATTGGAAGCAGGAAGGTTGTTGGTACTATCAGGAATTTCCTTTTGTACCTGCACTTTGCATAAGCCTCTGGTAGACATTCTGTGAGGTGGAAATAGATAGTACCTGGCTGGGAGGATGACTCAGTCCATAGGAGAGCTTGCTGAAAGCGTGAGGTCTGAGAGAGCCTGACTCCCTGAGTTCAGTTCCCCAGAAGTCATGTAAATAGGTGGGTGTGGCATATGCATCTGTAACCTAGTTCTGTGAGCAGCAGAGACCCTAGAACCACTGTGGCCACATTCAGAGACTCCATTTCAAGAAAATTCACAAAGGAGCAGTAGAGGAACGATACCTGAAGTTCTCCTCTGGCCTCCAAGTGCCTGTGAACTCATCTGCACACACATGCCTCATCAGGGCCTGGAACATTCTGAGTTCCATCATGTCAAAATAATAGCTCGAGGTTCAGTGAGAGGTTCCATCTCAAGGAAAACTGAGGAAGAGGGAAAGGACATCCAGTATCCTCTAAGCTCTGCATCTATGCATGTGGACAGCCCGTCTGCACGCACACATGTTCATACCTCATTTATACACACCACATGCACACCATACCCTACATTAACCAATCAATCAAAGACTTGTTGAAGAGCTTGAAACGTATGCTAGTCTACTGGGCTCTGTCAGCGGTACTGCAGAAAAAGAAAAAAACATTGACAAACAGATCCAAACAGTTCTAAAGACTTAATATATACTTTTGCTTTTTCAGTATTGAGAGTCTTTTTATTTTTGACACTTTCATACATGTGTGTAATATTTATCTTATCATTTCTTTTTATACAAAGAACCACTAATTCCTGTTCAAATTGAAACTTTTCTTTTTTTTCCAATTACTTATGGCCTCTTAAGCCCTAAAATGTTTTGTGATAAATTGATTTAATATTAATTTGCTTTTAAAATAAATCAGATACAAATGGTACTTAGTCAAAGGAATTATGTAGAATTGCCAAGTGATGCATAAATGTTTAATTCAACCTAAATTGGTGTGATTTGTATCATAAGTAAACTAATGAAGAATAATTATTTCAGCCAAAAGCAGGTAGAACTAGCTTTTAAAAAATGCTTAATATTATATATACATAGCATTTCACATCAATATGATGGTATTATATACATATATAAATTGCAATTGCACAAACATTGTAATTTCTAATTAAGTCATCTTCCTACTTTGAATTTTAGGTTATTTTATTTTTTGTGTTTCTTATTGTTTAAGTTTTTTGACATTATAATATTACAGAAAACATCTTGGAAATCTCCTCCCAGCTATCCTACCAAGTTAGAGGATATATTTAATGTCCCAATGCAAGTTCCATATACACACACATACCATCAATGTGTCCACTTCCCAGATGCTAAAAAATCTAAAGTCTAGATCAGTCTGGCAGAATAAAAGGAAACAAACCCAACTTTACAATACTTTAAGTGAGCACTTTTTGTATAACATTTAATATAAAATAAAGCCAACAGTGATCTCAGTACTTTATTTCACATGACTTCATTATTTCTTTTCTTTTTTTTTTTTTTTTTTTTTTTTTTTTTTTTTTTTTTTTTTTTTTTTTTTTTTTTTTTTTTTTTTTTTTTTTTTTTTTTTTTTTTTTTTTGGTTTTTCAAGGTAGGGTCTCATTCTAGTCCAGGCTGACCTGGAATTCAATTCACTACATAGTCTCAGAGTGGCCTTGAACTCGGGGCAATCCTCCTACATCTGCCTCCTGAGTGCTGGGATTAAAGGCATGCACCACCATGCCCGGCTATAACTCCTTTCATAATAGAAAAAATTGTTTATAACTTGACATACAAATGTTTTTTTTTAGCAAATTGTTCTAAACTCCTATTTTCTAGTTGTCTTCTGATTACAATTAGAATGGCCTTTAATTTATATAAGATAGATTTTGCTTTATACCTACGTATTGAGAATGAATTTAGCATGTAAAAGTTAACTTGATTCTGTTTCAGAATGATGACATTTTCTTATGTAATGTCAAACATAATTGAAATTCTTCTGTGCTTTGAAACAGTCAAGAATTCTGTACTTTCAAATTAAGAATTGAGAACAATGGACAGAAGAGCACAGCTATCTGTCCTTCTTTTAAAGGTATTTTGAATCATTTTGTGTTATTTATTTATTTATTTATTTATTTGTGAGGAGAGAGAAAGAGTTGGATGGGTACACCAGAATAAACTCCAGACGTATTGTTTGTACACATGTGTCTTATGTACACATGTGGATAATGGGGAATTGAACCTGGTCCTTCAAGCTTTGCAGGCAAGTGCCTTCAACCACTGAACAGTTTATCCAGCCTTGTCTGTCCTTTAAATGGTGCTTTCCACATTGCATCCATATGTTTAAGATTCTAAATTGTTAGTAACAGTACTACTTCCTGTAATATATGTCATTTTTCTAGAGTTTTCCATGGTTGCATCACCCAAAGATTTAAATCAAGTGTTTAAGACCCCACATTTAGGAAAGGGAATTTCTTCTTCACATTAGCATTTCCCCAAAGACATTCAATGGAAGCTTGACCATCCCATGGACAACTAGGGATTTCTCTTTAGACATGTTCACGGCTTCATGTAGCTCTGCACTTATGTTCCTAGTTGGTTCTGTTTTTAAGCTTTTATGGAGATTTGTGTACCCTGCTAGTTTATTCTGGTATTGGTATAATATAACATACAAATGCTTTTTGTTTTATCTCTAATCATGATTTAATTTTATGGGATTATTTGTGTATATGTAGACATATTTAAAGACCATGTCAGTCAAATCTCCTTTGATTTTTCACCTTTTTTCTTGTAGTAAACAGGAAGCGAAGCAGAATTTGTTTCCCTGGTTTACATTTTGAGCAGTAGCAGGTGTGTATGCATTATAGATAGCTATGACATATCGTTGAGAGTGGAGTGGTTAATTAGGGCTAATCCTAGTCAAGACCCATTTCTTCAAGAACACTCTATGTCTTCTTGTTTCCCACAAGAACCTATTTGTAGTGTCTGAATTGCAGCTTTATACAGTGAATCTGATTGTTTTGGCTGCCACATAATTTTGTAAAGATGCACCTGTGATATCTTCATCATCTGGAGTAAAATGGCAACTGTTAACAACTCAAAGGGAATGAAAAATCAACCCACTAGCTCAATTGTCAGTTTACCAGCTCTAAACTGGAGAGGATTAAGAGAGTAGGCAGGGCACTGAGTGGATGTCCTCCTTGACCCTGCCTGATTGAATGGCACATTGCATAGATTATCTCCTTTAGTCCACACAACAGTTCTATGAAGTATTTTACCAATGAGGAACCTGGGAAGAATGGAGTTTTAACACCTTGATCATGATAACAAGTATATCCAGGATTTATATTCAAAGTCATTTAATTTTAAATCATATTATCACCTTACATCAAAGCATTCAGTCCAAGTTTTTTAATTCTGTGAATTATTTAGGCTGTGGTTGGAGAAGTATACATATACAAAGTTTTTAAAAAATATTTATTTGTCAGTGGTTAGGGAAGGAGGAAGAGAGAGAATGGACCTCCTGCTGTTGCAAATGAGTTCCAGATGCATGCACCACTTTGTGCATCCAGCGATATGTGAGTACTGAGGGAATAAAACCCAGGCAGTCAGGCTTTACAAGCAAGTGTCTTTAACTGTTAAGCCTTATCTCCGAGAGGCCCCAAGTTATTCCTTGAGTAGTGAGAAAATGATAATTTTTAGCATCTCCAAATATTTTCATCTCCTTGGACACTGCTGAAGAGCCTTTTGTCTGGTTACTTGAATTTCTGGGATGAACATAGGGAGAGTAAGTGATTGATGTTGGTGGATGGAATTCCATGGGTACTCATCTAATTAGAACATTGTATAAAAATAAAGAAACTTGGTGAAAATGTCCTCCTACTGGATGTTAAGCCACCTGAGGGGCAAGGACCAAGTCCTATAACCTCATGTCCAATGCACAAAATAATGTCTACTATGTAATAACTATTCCTCAATATTAGCTATGTGGGTGCATGAATAACTGAGTTTATAGTTTAATAGATACTTATTTATCATATATAGTTATATGACAAATAAAATATATATGACAAGTAAAATAAAACTTCATAATATTTTAGAGATACAAAACAGCAAAAATGAAATCAAAATTTTATAATTTTATTCCATAGAGCTAACTCCAGGATATCTTATTTGTGCAATCTTTCAGCTTTTTAACTATGCATTGATTAATGTAATCACAGTATATAGGCCATGCACACTATTATACAAATTACTTTCACTTAGAATAATGTTATTCTCTCCATCAATATTCTGTCTCCATGCATTACTTTTATAATAAGAAACAAAATCATAAAAAGAAAGCCAGTTCTTCTGCTAAACTCATTTTTTAATGGGAAGATGTCCAACTTCCACCCTCACGAAGACCCAGCAGAATGCCCTTAAACAGCACTTTTCTGGGAGAACAAAGGACAAATTAAAGCAATTATAAGATGACCTAGTTTTCAGTATGAAATATTTAACCACAGTTAATATGGAATTTTCTGATCAAAAGTCACCTTGTTTTTAATGAGATGAAGGCTAAATTGGAGTCTTTGCCAACAAGGCTATGATATTGAACATTCATTAAATCGCTGTGCTTTCTGGAACAAATTTGTGGTACTATTTAGCCTGACTTTTTATACTTCAAAATACAAATCCTCTAATCTTTTAAATACCACACATATGTGATTTTTAAAAATTGTGCATTTTTTAATGCATGGATTGTACCCAGTGCCCATGTCACCAATCCACATTCCAAGACAATCCCTTAATCTTACTGTACTATTTTAAGGTGAGAATTGGTAATGAAAAAAATCCCCAAAAGCTTTCCCCAAGAAGCCTGAAATGAAATGTCTTATTTCCTCTTATTCAATACCAACTTGGGAAAAGAGCTGAATAAAGATGTCATATGACTATTAGTAATTCAATCAATCTTCTCACTTCCATGTTTATTAAATCCCTTCAAAGGCTTCAAAGTGATGTTGCTTGCTCTTCACTACTTGCCTGGCTATTGAACCTTTTGTGCAATAATTTAAAATTCCAGAGATTCCTTACCTTTCAGAATCACCTTGTTAAGCAGCCACCTTTCAGTAACTTTAGTCACAGCTTGGGCAAATGCTTTGAGTTAATCATTGACACCCCGCCAGCCCTGCACTCTGGAGAAATAGCCCCTGCAGAGCCAGCTCCTCACTCTGCAGTGCCTGCGATTTGCAGAGCTGAGCCCTTTCCAGTGCTTACCAGTTCACCTCCACCAATGGGTGCTGCACACAGTGTTTGGGAGTAAGTACGCAGAAATAGGAACTGCAGTAGTCTTGGGACCCAAAATATTCTACTGCACAATGTGGTAGGGGAAGGGAGGCCCATTCACATAGTTTTATTACAGTATATTGTTATAATTATTCTATTTTATTATTAGTTATTGCTAATTTCTATTGTGCCAGATTTCGAAATTAAGCGTTGCATAGAAATAGGTATATAGGAAAAATGTGGTTTGTGTATTTTGACACTCTTGGGGTTTTAGATAAGCTCTGGGGTTCTCACAGACAAGAAGGGGTTTTGTTGCTGTAACCTAAATGTCTGTGGTGGCCAGGCTGAGGAATAGGGAGATTGAGGCCAGATGAGTGACAGAACCCCACCCAGGGACAGCTTCTGCCAGCCTCTGAGCCACATGGGAAGGCAAGCCTGATGTGGCTCCATGTTCCCCTGAGTTTTAAGTATTGACTACCATTTAATGTGTTTAAAAGTCAACGAAAAGAACACATGCTCTGCTGAAACCAGTCTGTGGAATGCCAGCCCACGGCTTCCCGCACTGATGTTCATGTCAGCTTTTGTTTTTGCTGAGTTTTGAGTGAGCCCTTTTGTAACTACACCTGTGGTCTTGAGTAGTAACTTTTAAAAGAGCTGCCCTACTATTTTTAGTAAACCACAAGACAGATGTATGTTTTCTCTAGCTTGAAGTATATAGTGAACAATTAAAAACTTATATGCCTTCAAGGTGTAAAACACGATGAAATCATACCTGTGTACATTGTAAAATATAACAAACTAGTTAACATATCAACCACTTTTCATAGTAGCCTAATAATCATTTCCTTCCTTCCTTTCGTTTTGTGTATGATTAAAAACACTTATTAACAAATTTTAGGTACAATAGTCTCCCTTTCTCTGTAGTTTCACTTATGTTTGTTACCTATGACCATCTGTAGTTCTGAAATAGTAAGTAGAAAATTCCAGAAATAAATACTTCTAAGCTTTAAATTTGAACATTGTGATAAAATCCGCTCTTATCCTGCTTGATCCATGATGTGTTCATTGCTCTTAAATTTAACCATAGGTATGTGTATAAGAGAAAATGTGTTATGCATACTTTGATAATATGTAAGGTTTGAGACAACATCTAGGGTTCTTATAGATAAGGGGAGGGACTCTCTCTATTGCCACCTGCACCAGTTACTAATCCTCTGGGTTATCATCTCAGTGCATATATGCAAATAGCCCTACACAGTAGCCCGATGCTACCCCACAATGCCTGTCATTCACCTTGCTTCATCTCATGCTTAGGAATGGTCTGTCACACCGCTGCAAGAAGGGTGAGTACTATACAATATTTTGAAATAGGGTGCGCCATGCTCATCACTTCAGTAGAGTGTATTGTTATAATTCTGTTGTTATTTTTAATCTCTTACTGGGCCTAATTTCTAAATTAAACCTTATAGCTATATTGACATAATAAAAAATGGAGTGTATACAGGACTTGGTGCTGTCTAATTACAATTGAATACTGGGAGTCTTAGAACAAATACCCCATAGATAAGAGAAGGCTACTGAATATCGTAAAATATTAACTAAGGCCACATTTGTATAGACTAGATCCTAAAATGTGCATTTGTTAATATGAAGTAAGTTTTCTTCTGATAAATACTAGGAAGCTCTTTAGAAATGTACATAATATGAAGACATTACTAACTAGTGGTTTAATTTGGAGTTGTAGAGCATTAAGCTAGAAAGGACCTTATAGGACAAGGAAAATAATCTTTTTCCAGAAGGATTTCTGGCCTAGTGGTTGTGACTGGAATTTCAAGTGGATAGGTGTCTGTGTTCAGAGTGGGGCCTCTGGAGATTGTAGACTTAAGTACACTTGGTCATTTGTAACTAACAATAGAAGTGGCCAGCTGGAACCCACTCAGGTGACGGTTCTCTCTACACCACCTTCTTTCTCTGCCCTTCCCTTTCCTACAGACCCTGTTCTAGTGTCCTGCATACTCTGTGCCATAATACCCACAAGGTTATTTGTAAAATCATAGCTGTGAAATTGTTGAATGGTTCTTGCTTATAATTCTTTCTTAGTGTAGTACCCTGGACCTTGCGCAGGTTAATCACCCAGCCCCAGAGCTTCACCCCAGACCCCCGGCTTCCACTTGTTAATTCAGTGGGTGGTTGGTGGAGGATGTCTTGCGAGGTGTAACCTCACTTCCTTTCCCTAGTGGCCTTTGCTAGGATAGCACTTCTTCCACTGTGTCTGGTCAAGATTATTGTGGTAACAGGATTTTAGGTCATCACACAGAAGGGGCTTTTTGAAACGTATGTCTAAAGGTGGGATGAACTTCCTTGTTCACTTAAGGCTCCTGACACCAATATGAGTAACCCTGTTTTCCTCTTTTCATTATTGAGGAAACTTCCCAGAGCCTCCAGCTAGTAACAGGTGGAACCAGTTCCAGAACTCAGGTCTTTGACTCAGAAATAATTGTTTATGTGCTTTTTCTCACTTTATTCACAAATAAGTCGTTTTGTTTTTGTTTTGCCTTTTTTTTAATGGTGTACATGCCTAGAGTCCTGTGGCACTTGGGAGGCTGAGGTGGGATAGTCACTTGATCCCAGGAGTTTGAGACTATATAACACAACCTCATCTCAAAAAAAAAGGTGTGGAAGGATAGAATAAACCACAAGTAAATTCTGCCATAATTATAGTAACTCATTCACTAAAATAAATTGTAAGTATGCCAGAGGTCCTTACACTTAGCTATGAATGGTTGAATAATGTTTTGTTCCAAGTATCCACATGAGATCTTCAGTCAGGTGTTGAAACCCTCAGTCCCGAAGCCTTGTCAATAGCAGGCTCCAGTGAAATAGTAACCATAACAGTAATCACAACGTGAGTCTCTTAGAGCTGTGAACTGAGCTGATGTTAGACCCAGGCTTCCTTCTCATGTGCTGTGTGACCTGGAGTGTGAGCTTCTCTCTCCTCATCCAGTAACTAGGAATGGCAATAACAGTGCCTACTTCATGACATTACAATGAGAATACCTGAGCTTATCCAACCACTAAATGAATGTCTCAGTTGCTGCTATTATGTGTGTCAGGGAGAGAGAGGGGGAGATAAATAGATATCAGGTGATTTCCTCTATTGCTTCTTTAACTTTGTGAGTCAGGGCTTCTTGATGAACCCAGAACTAGCCAGCAAGCCTTGTGGGTCCTCTACATCAACCTCACTGGCTCTGAGATTATAAGCACCATGGGGTGCTGAGGATCTGAACTCGGGTCCTAATGCTTACACAGCTAGCACTTTACCACTGAGCCAACTCCCCAGCTCGTTATTATTTCTTAAATCTGCTATGCTTTCTCATTTAGGGGATTAGATCACTTTTTTCATTATTTCTTCATGAAGTTGAACTGTGTTGTTTTAATTTTTAAAAAACGGAAAGGAATGGGTTTGCTGGTCTCACGCTGCAAGGAGCGGAGAGCGCTCCTGCTGTCGGCCCCAAGGCATGCAGGCTAGGCTGGGCTGGGCTGGGCTGGGCTGGGCTGGGCTGGGCTGGGAAGAGGTGCACAGGGCACTGATCCCGGGTGGCAGGTGGAGGCATGTCCAGCTGTCACAGCTCTGTGGGCGGCTGCTGAGGCGCTGCTGAGGCTGGCACCGGGCACGCTCCATGGTGGTAACACAGAGGGGACCACAGGGAGGGAGGGAGCTGGCATGCTCCGAGCGGTGGCGGCTCCAATGGCTCCGGCAACCCGAAACCGGGCTCCCATGGAGGCATGTCCTGTTACAGCTCTGTGTGTGTTCAGCTCATCTCTCCAAAGAGAATAATGGGCATAGACCCAGGGGAAAAGACATGGCAAATAATCCTGTGACAAATAATCCCATTTTATTATAGCAGCATCGTGGGTTAAATAGAAATTGAGGAGGAGGGAGAGAAAGAAATGGGCAATGAGGATTGGCAGAAATCAGAAACCTGTGAATACCTGCTTTGCATGTGGACGTGAGCTTGGGCACATATCTGATGGTGGTGGTAGAGGAACTGCCACCTTCTAGGCACAGCTGGGGTGTGAACCTGGGTCTATGTGGCATGCTTTTTTGGGGGTTGGGAGTCTCAGAGTTGAGGGTGGAGATAGGGAAACGCCTACCGGGTTAGCCACCGGGGTTTCTGATCTCATTCTTCAACACCCTCTTAACTCTTTGTCCTCCGTGCCCTCCTTAAGCAATACCAACAAAGTTTACCTAAGTGGGAATTTGTAACTTGAAAATGATAAAGCCCTAAAGGAGCCTTGTGTTATAGATGAAGACATTTGAAATTTATGAAAAAAAAATGTGGTAAAGTCCAACTTTGTAGTTAAACAGAAAGCTTAAGCAAAGCCCAAGTGCAATAGTGCAGACCATGGCTGTGTAGGTTGGCAGAGATGTGTATGTGTGCCTATGATCACAGCGGAATTCCTGTCTTGATCGTCTCTTGCCTGGATCACTATTGTAGCTGCAGCACCAAAGCTTTTGTCTCTGGTTGGGCCCATCTCTTTATGTCTGTGCTCCTTGACACAAGGGATTTTCTAAACTCCAGCTCTGGCCACACTCCCCTTTGCTAACAGTATGACCCACAGCAACACATCTCGACTTTCAGCTGACCTCACACATCCTTCCCTGTTCTCACACCCCTGTACCTACATGCCATCTTACTGCTTTGCATTATAGATGTTTTTAAAAGGACTTAAATCACTCTGAGTGTCTTTTTATTATTAGCCTTTCCAGAGCCATATTATCTGAAATGAGACATATAAAATGCTAGTTGTATTTATTACTAATGCCTTTAAGGTTTGTAAACATTAGAATGTATTCCTCTCTGAGGACACATTAACAAAGCTGAAACATCATAGTCCCAAGGCGAGATCAAGCTTTGTGGCTCGTGAGTCACCAACACTGTTCTAGTAAGCAACAGTGAGCCTCGTTTCTCTCAGGGCTCTCCCACCCCCGCCAGCTGGGTTCGTTTTAGTTCAGTAAAAACATTTCCTCTAATACTTGCTATCGCCCATAACACTCTCAGTGCTGATTGGCACTTTCTCTTTTTTTTGTGCCCCCCCCCTCCATCTGAGCTCTCTCAAGCAGGGTTAGGGTTTCCTTTGTCACAGCAGCCCTGTCCTGGCTAGAGACTTGTCAGAAGTTGCAGTTATCTGACCACATTGTCCTTTCTTTTTTTTGTGGATGGGGGAGGGGTTGTTTTTGAAGTAAGTTCTCACTCTAGCCCAGGCTGACCTGGAATTCACTATGTAGTCTCAGGCTGGCCTCAAACTCGCAGCGATCCTCTTAGCTCTGCCTCCCAGATGCTGGGATTAAAAGCGAGGGCCACCACACCTGGCCACATTGTCCTTTCTTGCTGTCATGTCCAGAGGCCTTATTATAGCAGCGCTGTGCTCCTCAGTGCTTTGTGTCTACATGTTCCCTCCAGAGAGTACTTCCCTGACTACTGCCTTCCTCGGTACCCAGCTCAACCATGGCTCCTGGGCGGCTACCCCGGACCCCAGCTGTAGACACTTTTTCAACAGACTTCCCTTTACCATTACTCTAACAAAAAACAAATAAATAATAAACAGGCACATGTGCACATAAATAAATCAGCCAGTGTGGGGCATGAGCAAGGACGATGCTGGAGCCTGTGGCTGGAATTTATAGTGCATTTGGGAGTGTGGCATCAAAGTTCTCACCCTAAACATCCAGGGAGACCTTGGGAGGGTTTCTCGCAGCTTGGTGTTATTATCAGGTTTGCATTTCATCATGTCACTTCCATTTCTCTTGCCATTTCTTCTTGGCCTTCTTGCAGGACCACATTGACTTTCTCCTGGGAGATTTGCATTTCCCAGGGCCCACACTTGACCCAGTTTTCTGTTCACATGCAACTACTGTTTCAGGACCGGTTGGCAGCCAGAGTGGCTGTAATAACTGGTAATGGTCCTGGCTCTGCCAGAGGCCCTGATTCATCCAACACTAGACCACCAGGTGAATCGCTGAGGGAGGATCAAGCCCTCAGCAGGCTTCCTAAGACTCAGATGGTAATAACTGAGATACTATTGATTTGCATAGTTGGTAACTTCAGAAAATCAGTTTAACTAAAATGATGAGGGAAAGAACAAGGTTTTTAATATCTGTCTCCTTTCAGAAAGAATGTGACTCAGGATTAGACAAAGGGCATATTGTAAAAAGTTAAGAGGGAAGGACAGAAGAATTCAGAAACCTAAAGGAGTTGGAAAACATACTACTGCAGATGCTCCACTTAGAAGGGAAAGGGTGAAATGGGAGGAATTTCAGAAAGAAAGATTCAGAACCCCCTTTGTCAATTTCATACACTTATACAATGCAATTTTTTTTTTTTTTTGAGGTAGGGTCTCTTTCTAGCCCAGGCTGACCTGGAACTCACTGTGTAGTCTCAGGGTGGCCTCGAATTCATGGCGATCCTCCTACCTCTGCCTCCCCAGTGCTGGGACTAAAGGCGTGCGCCACCACAAGGATGGGGAAATGCCCAGAGATGTGAGGATCAGCGTGAAGTAGACAGAATGGAGGTAGTTGTGAAGCAAGTAAGGGAGGAAACCCCTTCTTCTGGAGAAGTGGATCACAAGCAGTGGCAAGGGAGAGCAAAGAACCTGCAGTCAGTGAGGGATGGGTAGGAAGGTGAGAACTGTCTAAGCAGCTGAGGTGAGTGCTATCGTGGGCGATGGGCAGTGATCATACAAATATACACACCGCTTGTGGGCTGATGAACGTGTGCCTCGGGTTTCGGCACCACTTGTCATTACCCACCGCCTACAGGGGCAATGATAAACACACACACACACACACACACACACACACACACACACACACACACCATGTATGGGTGGAAGAATGCGCAGTCTCTCTTTATTGCTCTCTTTCAGATCTCATTGCTCATACCCC
>PVHP010027585.1:0-23752 GCA_004024765.1 Zapus hudsonius | reverse complement strand
TCTGCCACAGCACTGCAAACAGCGGCAGGAAGGTGTGCCAAACACTGGCAAGGGGAAGCTGGCTTATAACCCCATAAGCCTGCCCCCAACAACACAGCTTCATCGAGGTTGTAAAACCCAAACTGCCATCAGCTGAGGATCGATCTATCAGAACACATTCAATTGTTTGTGGGGGACACCTGGATCAAACCATGACAATCTCAAAGCCTTGTCTACATATATTTGACATATGGTGGGACTATTAGCCATTCCCTGAGGCAAAACCACCCATTCGAATCTTTGATAGGTTGAGAATGATTAATAGCAGGCAAAGTAAAAGCAAATCTCCAATAATCATTTTTATGTAAAGGTATGGAAAAGAAACAATCTTTTAAGTCCACTATTATAGTGGGCCAATCCTTTGGTAATGCTGAAACAAGAGGCAAACCACACTGATTGGGGCCCATAGGATACATTTGATTGTTAACAGCTCTGAGGTCGTGAATTAACCTCCACTTTCCTGATTTCTTTTGTATTACAAATATGGGAGTATTCCACGGAGAAGTGGAGGACTGTAGATGTCCTGCATCCATTTGTTCCTTAACTAACTTATCGGCAGCCTCCAATTTTTCTTTTGTCAGGGACCACTGAGGAATCCATTGAGGCTTATCATCCTTCCATTTTATTGGTATAGTAGCTGCTTCAGTGGCCCCAACTAAAAACCCAGTCCCTGACTCTTATTAAAATGTTTAATAGGGGATTTGGAAATACTTTCAGTGGTCAATCTAAGATCCATTTGACTCAATACATCTCTTCCCCATAAAGAAACTGGCAATGCACATACATAAGGCTGAAACAGTCCACTATGTCCTTCCTCATCCTTCCACCGCAAGGTAGTGGCACTTTGGTCAGGACTTTCAGCTATTCCTAATCCTCGAAGAGTCTGATTTGCCTTGACAATTGGCCAATCCCTAGGCCAGTCCAGAGACCTTATTATACTTTTGTCAGCTCCTGTATCCAGGAGCCCCCAAAACTTCCTCTCTCTAATTTTTAATGTTAATAAGGGTCTTTCTTTTAATTCCAAAGTTAAACAAGCCAGTGGCTCACCTGATGATTCTAACCCCTGTTTTCCTCTACTAGAATACAGGTTATGTTGGCTGGGCAAAATGAGCATTTGAGCAATTTTCTCTCCAGGAGATATAACTGTTATTCCTTTTGGGGAGGAGGCCAGTATTTTAACTTGGCCCGAGAAATCAGGGTCAACAACTCCTGGATGAATTATGAGTCCTTTTAAACTAGCGGAGCTTCTTCCTAAAATTAATCCTACACAGTTATCTGGGATAGGGCCTTGCCAATCTGAATCAATGGGTTGTACTCCCATATCAGGAGTTAGGACTAGCCTGGAGGTGGCACAGATGTCTAATCCTGCTCTTCCTGATGTTGCTTTCCTTGGTTGGTTAGAGGATACCAGGCCTTTGGTACCTGCTGAATTACCCCGTACATTTGTTGTGGGCCCTGGGGAGCTGGGCCCACCCTCCTGTTTTTTGAGGGCCTTGTATTAGGCCCTAACGGTTTGTCATCCCCCGATCAGTAATTTGTTTTTCTATAATGAGGGTATATTCCTGGTTTTGCTCTGTGGGGTTCTCTGCTAAAAGAGTTCAGCTCAGGACATTGCATCTTAAAGTGTCCTGGCTTCTGGCAATGGAAACAGACTCTTGGCAGACCTCTACGGTACTTCTGATTAGCATGTAAGCTTTGTGTTATTTCTGCTGCCATAACTTGACCCTGTACAGCTATATCATTTATGTCCCTACAGATTTTAAGATATGTTGAAAGGTCTTTACTCTTCCATGGCCTAATGGCCTCTTTACACCACCTATTGGCCTGTTCATATGCTAATTGTCTTACCAAAGGCATAGCTTGTTCAGCATCCCCAAAAATACGAGAGGCAGTTTGGAGCAAAAGATCCACAAAATTGGCATAAGGCTCATTAGGTCCCTGTAACACTTTGGACAACTGTCCTTATAAATCACCAGTCCCCTGCAAAGTTTTCCAGGCTTTAGTTGCTGCAGCTGCTACTTCCATATACACTGCTGGAGGATAATTTATTTGATCCTGGATGTCTGAGTAGTTACCAGTCCCTGTTAACATGTCCATATCCCAGCCTGGGTTCCCTGCTGCGGCGTTACGCATGGCAGTATCAGTACAATGCTCTTAATAAGCAGTTTTCCATAATAAATATTAAAGTGGCTCTTGCAATGTTTACCCAATCTAAAGGTGCCAGATTAGATGTTGTCAATGATTCTGACATAGATATCGATATCATATAGGCAGCTTGAGGCTCATAAGTACTTACCGCCTCCTTCAATTGTTTGACAATTTTGAAATTTAAAATTTGAAATCTGTTGTTGGGCACTCTCGAATACAGGAAAACAAGTTGGTCCTAACCATGGGGGTTTCGTTTTACAGGAACATTCTCCTACATAATAAGGGAGTGGCAGCGCTGTTGGCTCCACTCTCACCTCAGTTTGTGGAGTTTTCACACAAGGGTTTCTGAACCCAACTCCCAATTCCTCTTCATCTCGTTCCTCCTCATTCAAATTTTCCTTTTCAGGTATCCTGGCTGACTCCTTGGGAGCCGTCAATGCCCCCAATAGAGTCCCAATCGCCTTCAAAAGTGTCCGGAGGGGAGCTCTCACAAGGGCCTGTGAAATTTCGGAGCCCATCTTTCTACTCTCGTCACTCTACCAGTGAACCTTAGTTGCTTTTTCGGCAAGTCTTACTTAACACTTACCTTCTTTCCTGTTCGTTTCCCGGGTTTTGGCACCACTTGTCACTGCCCACTGCCCACTGCCCGCCGGGGCAATGATAAAACACACACGCACACACAAACACATACACACCGTTTATGGGTGGAAGAACGCACGTTCTCTCTTTATTGCTCTCTCAGATCCCAGACCTCTCCTCCATAAATGAACCAGAATATATAGAGCTCCTTGCCAATCACGGGAGCTATTGGTCTATGATAAGAACCTGTGGGCATGATGTGCAAATAGCCAATCAGGACTACCTCCTGAAACCTATTAAGCTAAGCCCCTCTTGGCAAACTGTCAGGTGCTGTCCTGAGATTAAGCCAGGGTGTGCCTCTGTGGGCCCCCAAAGGCTTTTGCCCCTGACAATATATGATCAATTTCTTTTTTTTTATTGTCCATAATAAGTTACATCATTTAACAGGCAAACAATGAGTTGTTATCCCCAGTTCCCCAATGCCCCTCTCCCCCATCCCCAATCAGCTGGATATCCTCTTCCATGGGCCATCTGGAGCAGTCGTTGAGGCAGGAGTCAGCCCCGTTCTCTGGGCCCTAGTATGTTGTTACTGAGGGGGGCCATGCCTCTGGATATTCTCCCCCACCATGGCTCTCACAATCTTTCTGCCCCCTCTTCCACTCAGTTCCCTGTGTCGTGGTTGGTGAGTATTAAGGCTGTTTTATTGTTGAGAACTTAGGGGTCTTTGTGTCGAAAATTGTTGGTGTCTGTTTCACTGGCTTATCCTGTGTTGTTTGAATGGCTGTGGGTCCCTTGTTCATCCCATCATTCTCTGCGGGGTTCCATATGGATCCTTCACGGTATGACTGGGGTGGCTCATCTCTTGCCAGGATCTCAGCTATCGGCCTGTGGTTCGTTGGTAGGGTTGGATGGGCCACAGCTCTCTTGTTGCATTCTGAAAGATACAAACACAATCTCCATCAGAGAGTGAGATCAGTATAGATTAACAGAAATATACACTTCTGGACTACCTAGACTCTATTTTTAGTAGCCTCTCCGTCAATCTCTCGTTTAGTGCATCTCTCCTTGGGGGCCCAGGAGTCCAGCTCCCAGTGCATATCACCCTAAGTCCCCAGTTCCAATTAAGGGCTCCTCCTCACTAAGTGGAATATTTGGCCAGATATAAAAGCTGTTGATTGCCTAGGCCCAGGCTCCTCCATTGCACAAGTGCTCCTTTCTTGGTTCGCTGTTCTCCCCCAGTATGAGTGTGGTCAGCCTACTCACGGCAGCAGACTGTGTTTCATGCCAGTGGTCTCTGTTTGCTCCAGCTGTTGTTACCAGCTTCCCCTGGCAGCTTATGAAGTGCTTTCCAGCACGACGCTAACTACCATCTGGGGGCTGGTTACCGTGCGGACCTCGAAGGGTCTCTCGATGCTGATCATGATGAATTTCTTAATACTTCCTTTTCCAAATGTGCTACTTAGCCAGTACTGCAGACATGGTGGTACACGCCTTTAATCCCAGCACTGGGGTGACTGAGGTAAGAGAATTGTAATGGGTTTGATGCCAGCCTGGGTTACAGAGTGAGTTCCAGGTCAGACTGGACTAGAGTGAGACTCTGGCTCAAAGAAAAGATTAAAATAGCCAATATGTTTCCTTTTTGAAGTTAATTACGTTTCTGTGGGGTTGTTCCTATCTTCTTCTTAATTTATAGTAATTCTTAGTATAGCACTTTACTTCTGTGCATGTGTTTGTGTGTAGAGCATATGTGGTATCTGCACATGTGTGTGCAGATGTGTATGTCCTATGTGATGCAAGTGAAGGTCTGAAAAGTCTGTATCCTTTTGTTGCTTATCCACATATTTCTTTCCTTGAGACAGAGTTTCTCCTTCAACCTGAAGCTACTATCCATTAGTGAACCCCGGAGATTCTCTGGTCTCTGCCTCTCCTGAGGACTGGGGTTACAGGTGTGTGAGTTTGAGGCCAGCCTGAGACTTCATAGTGAGTTCTAGAAAGTTGAACTAGGTGGTATCCGGCTTAAGAGGCCTTCCTGCTTAAGTGGCAAGTGCTTTTAACTGTTGAGCCACCTCCCCAGCCCATGTACTTTACTTTTAAAACTCCTAGAGTGGTCTCAAGTATCAAATTATGATATAGATTATTCTTTTTTAGTTTTTTTGAGGTAGGGTCTCTTTCTAGCCTAGGCTGACCTGGAATTCTTTGTAGTCTCAGAGTTGCATCATATTCACACACATGGTGATCCTCCTATCTCTGACTCCTGAGTGCTGGGATTAAAGGCTGTGCCACCAGACCTGGCTTTGTATTTTCCTTTAACTTTTTATTGATAGCTTCCATAATTATTAGACTATAAACCATTATGATTCCCTAACCCTCCCACTCTCCTCTGTGTCTTTCCCCCCTCTCAATTAGTCTCTGTTTTGTTTCATTGTCATCATCTTTTCCTCCCATTATGTGTAGGTAGTATCAGGCACTGTGAAATGAATATGAAGACCTTTTTATGTCTGGAAGTTTGCATTGTAACCAGTCCTACACTTCCTTTGGTTGTATTTTCCTTTTTGATTTTTTACTTTTTGTGTTCTTGTTTTAAGGTTTTCTCTATTCCAAGCTTATAAAATAAAGAAGAATATTAACTTTATTTGGTTAAAAAAGGAAGTACCAGCACTTGGGAGGCAGAGGTAGGAGGATTGCAGTGAGTTTGAGGCCAGCCTGAGACTACATAGTGGATTTCAGGTTAGCCTTGGCTAGAGCAAGACCCTGCCTTTGAAAAACCAATAAAAATAAACATGTCCTGTATCTGTCCTGCATGTGGCCTCCTGTTGGGCATTCTGCCTGCAGCTCAGGTCTGAAGGTCAGACCATACATACTTGAGCAGCTCAGGCTGAGTCCAGCACCTCACAGAGGGCCCTGGGAGTAGGTGGTGGATTGCTTGTGGGTCAAGGTGTGAGAGAATGGAGAAAAGAGTAATTGTTCTGGTTTGGAGCTTTGGAGGCTTGCTTTCTTGCTGACTTAGCGAGTTCTGGTGGGAGAGAGTAGACGTGAGCGTCAAAGCTTGGCTTAGCAGGCTCTGTAGCTGGCCTTTCAGCCGGTCAGCTTGGTGCTGTTTGTGTTTCAGACAGCACGTGTAATGCTCCATCCACAGCTTCATCTTACCTGAAACAGGGGAGCCCCTTGTTTGTCTCCCATGCCCTGCTCCCTGATGCTATGGCTTTGTTGCCTAGTGTGACTGAATGTAGCATATTTTCCTTTCAGCTAATTGAACATTATTTTCCACATGACTTCACATGCAATAAGGACTCAGGAACTCCTGGTGCAGAGAAGTTTGGTGTCTTTCAGAGCAGTTTGCCAACTTGTACCATTCTTTTCAGGTCACTCAGATGGAGGAGCTCAGAAATGGAGTACATTAAGAAGTACAGACAACTTGAAGCACAAGAACTTGATAGGTATGACAGTGATCGACCAGCCCACGGGCCAGGTAACACAGCTTTGCATATCGTACTTATGATGACGAGTGAGTCTCACACTATCTTCTCAAAAGTTTAAGAAACTTATCATTTTGATCAAAGTAAAAATATCCATGCTGCTTATTAATTTAGGATTTTTTGGTATGAGTGTGTTACGTAAGATTCTCATTTTTTTCTCTCTTAAACATGATTCCTAAATAGTCTGACCTTTATGAGATTGATGATGGACCCTGACCTTACTATTAAGGCAACTGAAAAACCTTTCTTCAAAAACTTCTTTCAGGCTTCTTTATAGTAAACACTAAAACAAAATTCTAGACAGAGTATAAATTTATAAAGTAAAAGGTTTTTATATTCCCCTGCATAGGGTGCAGCTGGTGAAAGTGTGGCACTTCCTTCGTTATCATACTGGTGGTAGGCAGGCCTTGTTCATGTGACACAGGTGGAGCCTCTGCCTTGTCACAGGTTCTCCTTTACATGCCACCTGCCTGTGCAGCCAAGAACCTCTGTCTCCTGCTCGCCTGTCCTGTGTAATTGGGGTAGAATAATGTTTTCATTTCTTGTTTTTTAAAAAATAATTTATTTACAAGCAGAGAGATACAGAGAGAGAGAAAGAGAGAGAGAGAGAGAGAGAGAGAGAGAGAGAGAGAGAGAAAGAAAGAATGGGCACACCAGGGCCTCTTGCTGCTGCAAACTAACTCCACATGCATGTGCCTCTTTGCACTTCTGGCTTTATGTGGGTACTGGAGAATTGAATCTGGAGCATTAGGCTTTCAGGCAAGTGCTTTATGGTGAAATATGGTCTGTATACACAAAGTATTACTCTTTATTATTATTAGGATTCTTTGGGCTTATTCATAATGTAGGTTGATATCTTCTGTCAGTTCTGGAAAATTTTCAGCTGTTATCTGTGTCCTTTTCTTTCAGTTCAGTTAGTTTAGGTGGTTCATTTCTTTTTGGTTTCTATGATGAGTTCTAGTTTCTATTTATTATTAGATATTGTTTGAGGCAGAACCAGCCTCGAGTCCTTTGCCTTTCTCTGTTTTCTTGCCTTAGGGATATCACCTCACTATCCCATCATCCCTTCAGGGCTTTAAAGATGCTTGTTGTATAATAAAGGCCATATACAAGAGACTTAAAGCCCATATCATACTAAATGGGGAAAAATGTGAAACATTCCCACTAAAGTCTGGAATTAGATTGGAGTGTCCACTCACCCCACTGCTATTTAACATACTACTTGAAGTCTCAGCTCAAGCAATAAGACAGGACAAAGACCTAACAGGGATAACCAACTAGAAAGGAAGAAGTCAAACTAGCCTTATTTGCAGATGATAAGATTCTATACATAAGAGACCGGAAAGACTCCACCAAAACACTCTTAGAGCTGATAAACTCTCAGCAGGCGTGGTAGGATATCAAATCAACACACAGAAATCAATAGCCTTCATAGATACCAATGACAAACATATGGAGAAAGAAATCTGGAAGCAGTCCCATTTACAATAGCAAAAATAACAAAAAAATTAGATATCTTGGAATATCCCTAACCATGGAAGTGAAAGACCTCTATAATGAAAACATTGAAATTAAGAAAGGTAAAACAAGATGGAATGATCTCTCATGCTCTTAGATCAGAAAATTAATACAGTGAAATTGACCATCCTACCAAAAGCAGTAGATGGATTCAATGTAATGGCAATCAAAATTCTGGCACCATTCTTTACAGAAATAGAAAAACAGTCTCCAAATTCATATGGAAGCACAAAAGACCACAGATAGCCAAAAATGTCCTCAGCAAAAAGAATACTGCTTATTTCCTGTGCTCTTGGGGTCTTACTGAGAAAGTTTTTCCCTATGCCTATATCTTGGAGTGTTCTTCCTTTATCTCCTAGTCACTTCAGTTTCAGGTCTTATATTGATCCATTTGTAGTTAATTTTAATTTTGTGTAGGGTGAGAGAAGAGGGTCTAAATTCATTTTTCTACATATAGCAGACGGATTAAGAAGCACTAAACTATTGTGACTTCATGAAACTAAACAGCTATTGTACAGAGAAGCAAATCATCAGCAGAGTCAATTAGACAACCTACAGAATGGGAGAAAATCTTCAGCTACACATCTGACAAAGGTTTAATATATAGAATATACCAAGAACCCATGGGGCTGGGGAGATTGCTCAGTGGTTAAAGGCACTTGCTTGCAAAGCCTGATGGACTGGGTTCAGTTCCGCAGTACCCTCCTGTGGTAATTTGAATGTATGTCTCCCAGTAGACTCAGGTGGTTTTCTTTGTTTTGTTTTGGTTTTTTGAGGTAGGTTCTCGCTCTAGTCCAAGCTGACCTGGAATTCACTATGTAGTCTCAGGGTCCTCCTCCCTCTGCCTCCCAAGTGCTGGGATTAAAGGAATGTGCCACCATGCCCAGCCAACTCTGGTGGTTTATTAAAGCTTGTATCTTGGATTTCCAGCTACCTGGCTGGAAGAGGTGCCACTAAGAGGCAGATCTGAACTAAAGGTATGCAGAGAGTTTTTGAGCTCTGGCTGTGCTTGCTTGTGGTGCTGGCTGCTTGGTGGTGTCTTTCTGCTTGGATTTATGAATAGGAGCCAGCTTTTCCTGCCATTTGATTGAACTGGATCTGTAAGCTTGAAATAAATTCTTTCCACCCCCCAGCTGTGTCTGGTTTGGATGTTCATTACAGCTACGTGGAGCTGACTACAGCACCTCCTAAAGCCAGATGCTCAAAGTGGTGCATGTGTCTGGAGTTCATTCACAGTGAAGAGGCAGAATACAGGGGGTGGAAGAGCTTGGGGTAAGGAAGAAGGCGGGGAGGGAGATACACAAAACTAATGATGACATAAATCAGTGCTATAGGGACCCACCTCTTTGTTAGTTAATTAAATGACAGAACTCTCTTAAAAAGAGAAAGCGATAGAATGAGAGGGGGCGTTTAGGCAGAAGCATCCTGTAGGGGTGGAGAAAGCATTACCCTAAAGCATAGGCTACAGATTAATCCCAGTGCCAGAATCAAGGTTACCCCCACAGTGAGCTATTGTTCAGAGAGGTCCATAAGGACCCCAAAACAATGCAGGCCATTGCCAATACACTTAGTTACTCACCAGTATTAAATGGTAAGATCCTATTGATAATGACATAACAGGCTGCAAGACATAGAGAGACCATGCTGGAACTGAGATGGAGATGGAAGCCAGCTCCCTGCCTGCTAACTCTCATAGTGTTGGAAAGTGCTTTGTGAGCTGCCGGGGGATAAATTCACCAACAGAGTGAACAAACAGTGACTCCTGCAAGCTATAAAAGCAACCAGCCAGGCAAGATAGGTTATGGGGGTAATCAGCTGCTCTTTGATTGGCCATGAGGCCCCCTTGGTGGGAGGAGTTCATTCCTGGAACTGAGAACCAAGTGAGAAGCCTATGAACTAGAAAGCATAGGCCCTAGAGAGAAGTTCCTACCGTTCTTTGGCTAATAGGAGAGGTTCTGCCTGTCAAAAAGTCTTCTGAATGTCTATGTCTTTTGATCCATGCTGCTCTCACTCTTGGCTAGAGAATCTGCCTTTCACAGATTCTGTGAAATACTGGGGAGACTGGAGACCCATCAGTAAGACAAGAAAAGAAAGCTGACTGCCTAACATGAGATGGATCATTTCCACCACATCTGTCAGGGCCCAGGAAACCTCACAGAGGAAGTGGTGGATTAAATATGAGTGTTGCTCTCACTGCTAGCATGAGAACCTCCGCCAGGGAAATGGTGATAGACACTCAGGAGGCTCAACACTCATCACAGCAGAAAATCAGAGGCTGCTGAGAGCTCAACACTCAAGGAGGCTTTTCCAAGGCTCAGGGAACCTTGTAGAAGATGGCCTAGAAAGAATGTATGAGCCACAAGGTAGCATTGTGCCTTCCCTCAGAAACTGGTGTATTCTTGACCCCACGGTGACTACCAATAACTACTGAAGAGGGAGGGCACTCAGTGAAATGGGGGTTGGGAGAGAACAGAAGAGTATAACCTGATAGGAATATGACCAATTTGCAATATGTTCAGATACTAAAGTTTTCAATAAAAATGTGCTGTTGTGCAGCTGCTGCTTCTGGATTAGACATGATCCATTTCTGCCTTCAATCAGAGCACTTGTGATCACAGAACAGGTCTATTAAAATTTCCTCCAGGAGGGAGGGGAAGGGCTTGTGGGCTTATGCCTTCATGAGATCTTCACAAAACATCTTTTTTGATGTGCAGGTTCCTTCCTATTTGGGGTGAACAGATGCTTCTCTATGTCTCCTTTTGAAAACTCACTTGATATATGATGCCTGAAAAGGGACTGGCAAGCAAAAATGAGTAGAGGTGAAGAGTCCACGGAGGTCATCCTAACGTGGCTGTCTTCCTTCTGGGATATGGGCTGTGCCTTCTTGCTGTGGTGGCAGTTGCATGTCCCTGCTATTGCTTACAGGACATAAGACTGAGGCTGAGCTGTCTACTCGGAAAGTCAGGGGGAATCCTGGTGTGGCCATCTTGCTCTGGCTAGTGGTATGGGATGTCATGCCTCCTAACTGCTGACAGTTAGGATAAGACATGGAACGGAGGCTTGGGTGTCTTCCAAGAGAGAAATTGTCCATGTCAGAGTGGGATTACAATGTAAGAGGGGACCAGACATGCAGGAGGCACTCTCCATATTAGCCTCTGATTTGGCAGGTAAGTTGGATAAAAGGGAAGACGTGATAAAGGTCTTGGTTTGTTTTTTATGATTGGGGGCAGGGTGGGGAGGATGGAGTGTGTGTAAATGAGACAAAGGGGCCTATCCAAGGTCACTGGAAAGCAGATGCAGTAAGGTTTGTGTCAAGTCAGAGTTCCTAGGGAAGAATTGATAAAAAGCCAGATGCTGTGCCTGCAAGCCTAAACCACAGTTGTGTGAAAAAGGTGCAGGTACTTCTCACTGTATGCAGCGAAGGAAGGAAGGAGATCTTATGGGGGAGAGAACCATCCCAGCTGTTGGACCTAGTAGGGTGGTCAGCCTTTTATGGCTTTTAGGATGAAAGTGAAGGGAGGAGGTTTGGGTTTGGAAAATTGCACTCTGATGATGCTTTTGAGGCTGGATTAGAGGGACCTGAGGAGAGCAGCTTTGAGGAACTGCCCTTGCTCAGGGGAGACCCTATGTGGACGTACATATGTGTATATGTTGGATCTGGATGCCTGCAAATGACGAGGCAGGTATCGAATGAGCTCAGAAGAAATCTTTATTGCCACGGATTTACAAACTAATGGATTAGGGACCAACCAGACAGGAGCTGGGACTACATCTCTGAAGTGTTAGCTCACAGGCTTTTTAAAGAAAAAAATCACAGATGGGTGCTGGCCAGTGGCCTGAGGGAGGAGTTGGGGAATCTTAGCAGGACTGGTCAGGTCCAGGTGAGGAGATGTCCTGGGGTCCGCTCTTAGGAACTGGTGGTCTCAGAATCACCAAAGTTTGTTGGCAAACTTTGCTGTGGTGACTTTAACAGGATTGGTTGGACCCAGGGGTGGGGTAGGGTATCAGGGACTTGTCATTACAGTAGCAGGCTAGAATAATAATACATAAGTCATTTTGAAGTGGTTGCTGAGGAAACTAGGAACAGATAGGTTATTTTGACCTGGGTGCTGGGGAAACCAGGAGCTGATTGCTTGGGTTGGGGGCCCAGGACAGTGGGTGTTTTTTTTTCCTGGAACAAGGGGTTACAGAGAAGTCATAACATTTAAGAAAATGGAGGCCCTCTAGCCAACCCTATCCCTTTAATATGCACACATACAGACAAATATTTATTTCTCAGAATCTCTCTGTTGGTAGTAAAACAAAACCATGAGTTCACACTGATACCTCTATTTTCAGGACCACAGGCCTCAATGTGAACATTGTATTATATCTCGTTATAAAATAATAACATACTTTTATGTAAATAATATTAATTTTGGTGTGGTACTAGTGTTGTTTTACTTGTAAGTATTTAAAAGATTGCTTCTAAGCTGGGCATGGTGGTACACACCTTTAATCCCAGCACTTGGGAGGCAGAGGTAGGAGGATTGCCGTGAGTTCAAGGCCACCCTGAGACTACAGAGTGAATTCCAGGTCAGCCTGGACTAGAGTGAGAGACCCTACCTTGAAACCCCCCCCCCCAAAAAAAATTGCTTCAATAGTAATTCAAGGACATATGTTAAATGGGTTCTTTTGGTTACACTTGAATTCTTTTTTTTTTTTTCCCTAGCCCAGACTGACCTGGAATGCACTATATACCCTCAGGGTGGCCTTGAACTCATGGTGATCCTTTTACCTCTGTCTCCTGAGTGCTGGGATTAAAGGTGTGTGCCACCACACCTGCCTAGAATTCATTTTTTTATTTTTAAAAACTTATTTTCTCATTATGGACAATAAAAAACAACAACAACTCATTGTTGGCCCACTAAACAATGTAACTCATTATGGACAATAAAAAAAAACTTATTTTTTTCTCTCTCTCTTTCTCTGTCTTTCTTTGCAAGCAGAGAGATAGAGAGAAGAGAGACAGAATGGTCTCACCAGAGCCTCAGCTGCTGCAAATTGGACTCCAGATGCATGTGCCACTTTGTGCACCTGGCTTTACGTGGGTACTGGGGAATTGAACTCTTTGGAGACAAGCGCCTTAACAGCCAAGCCATCTCTCTAGCCCCATTTTTAATTTTAATTTAATTTTTTTTTTGTTTTCTGAGGTAGGGTCTCACTGTAGCCCAGACTGACCTAGAACTCACTCTGTAGCTCAGGCTGGCCTTGAACTCATGGTGATCATCCTGTCTCAGCCTCCTGAGTGCTTGGGTTGAAGGTGTGCACCACCACACTTGGCTAGAATTGATTTTTTTGTCATTAAAGACAAATCATTTCCTGAAGGTAGAGAATGGTGGCACCGGCAGGTAGAATCTTTCCTCTCTGTGGGAGCCTGACTACAGGTGTGGCTTTCTTTCACAGGGCAGTGGCAGTGTGCAGTTGTTCTGGGTGGTGGGGGAGTGCAACTGGTTTAGCAGTTGCTATCATCCCTCTGTAAGCCCTCCCCCCACCCCTGGCGTCCCCTCTTGAGGCTGAGCTCAGTGTTGCCTGAGAACAGCCTCCCCTCTTGGAGAAAGTGATATAAATCACCTGCTTTGAAGATTGAATTTTATGGTTAGGTCATGGATGCAGCAATTCAGCTTTCTTTTGTGTGCTGCTTGGTTCTCCACATGAACTGACACACAGCTCATCCGTTAAAATCCTTTCTATACTGTTTGAACCTTCCAGAGGTATTTTGCTAGAATTTAAATTGGTTGATGATGAGAGAATGGGACGACTAAGTGAAGACAACAGCATTTTAAAGTGATTTCTGGTTTCTCTCGATCTACATAAAATACTGTTTTAATAAATTACAATAAAGAGAAATGGCGAATGAGAACAGATTTTGAGGTGGTGGTATTTTCCACCCACTTTTAGGCTTTACTTTTTGTCATGTGTAATTTGTTGGTTTGCCTTAAATGATCCTTGATGCTTTTCATTTTGTTCTGCTGTTCACACAGCCAGCGGCCACACAGCTCCCTGGTCTTCTGTCCACCCTGGAGCTGTGTCAGGAGGCTGGGCTTGATTAGTGTTGGATCTTCTGTAGCCATTGACCTAAAAATGTCAGGTGACGTCTGTACTACATGGAGAAAGGCCATAGCTTAGATAGTGTGCTGAAGGCTTTTGCTATTTTTTTTCTTGTAAAATTTCTGTCTTTAAGTAGCAGCCTTCAAAATGCATGGGATCAAGTTGTGTAAGTTACATCAGTATTGTCAGAGGAATAGGGTTCATTTAGCAGCACTGTGAACCAGAGCTTAAAGTCTCTCAGTAAAAATAATGTTATCTGCCTCCTTTCATGTCTTCCTAAAAACACTGTCCTTACTTTCTCCCTTTGAATAGCTCTTTCCTCAACCTCTCTTCCACTCTCCCAGCTACTTGCTTATTCTCGCTTCACTTGCTGTGCCTGTCCTTACAAGGAGAGTGGCTTCCACTTCCTTTCTTGTTCCTACTGGGAAAGCATGGGCTACAAGAGACCTTGTCTCAAAAAATGGAGACCCAGACTCAAGACCAGGTCCCAAACCCAAACCACACCCCATCAGACTCCCAAAAGGTGAGAGGCATAGTGGGTGTAAGTGAGGAAAGCCCCTGTTTTAGTGAGCTTGGCAATGAGTAGGGAGGTGGTCTGAGGCCTAGGAGCTGTAAAGGGCAAGACTTAGAAAACTTTAAAGTCTGCGGCCAGGAATGCCTGGGAAAGAGTGTTCTTTCCCACAGAGGAGCAGCTTTTGCTTTGAGAGGTTACAACAGATCTTTCTCCTCTGGCTGAGATTGAGAAGAAGGAGAGGAGGGCGCTGAGGTCATTCAGTATGCAGGAGGGTCTGGGTGTGACCCCAGTACCCTCAAGTAGTTGATGGGTCAGTCATTGTGTGTGTAAAATAGGGAGCAGAGGGACAGTTTGATCCCTGGACTACAAAAGAAAAAATAGGAAAATAGCCACACTTTGGTTACATATTAGACAAATCACGAAAGAAGAGCTTGGCCACATGATGGCAGGGAAGAAGAGTGGATAGAGAAGAGAGGGGCAGGGCGGGTGAGAGGAGTTCTCAGAGGAAAGAAGGTGATTTGGGAGAGGGATAGGAAGGTTTACGAGTGTTTTGAAAGCTAACATATTTCTCAGTGAAAGCCCCAACTAGTGAACTCTGAAGCTTTGTCCCTTGTCAGGTGATGGCAGTGGCAGCTTAGGTTTGTAGGGCAGCCGGCCAGAGCAGTGAGCAAATTTACTAGAGAACACTAGGTAGGGTCCCACACTGGCCTTGAACTCACAGTGATCCTCCTACCTCTACCTGGGCACCACCACACCTGGCTGTCAAGCTTTTGTTTTGTTTTTCCTAGGTAGGGTTTCACTCTAGCCCATGCCTGACTTGGAACTTGCTCTGTTGTAGAAATTCCCAGTAACAGACAGACAAAGCGTTCACAACAATAGGAGAGGGGAGTTTTAATTTTACACCCGGGCCCAGGCCTGAGCCTGGGCGGTCCAAGCATAAATAAACCATTGGCCCCGAACCCCGGTTACAAAGAGATTTTATAGTAGGGCACAGAGATGTATAGTGACATTAGGCATGTCAATTAACAAGCACAAGCAAGCGGATGCCTGCACCTGGCAACTCCACATTTACACTGGGTTCTGGAGAAGTTCAGATAATCCTCCCCAGGTATTCTCTGGCCTAGTCTTTTCCTAACTTCCTTATCACAGTTAAAGCAATTACTTCTTTGTCTCACTGAACTTCAAAGCTCTGGTAATTTCTCACCTCATGCTATGTGACTGGCCATCTGTGGCCTGCAGAATGTAATAATGAATATAGGGGAGGGGGCAGTGAGCTCATGCTCATTTTGCTATAATAGCTCTATTTTGCCTAGTCCCACACTGGCTTCTAACTCAGAGCAATCCTCCTACCTCTGCCTCCCAAATGCTGGGATTAAAGGCTTGTGCTATAAGGAAATTGCAGCAGAAGATAGGCCAGAATTGATCTCAGACAAGGATTCCTTTATTCAGCAAGGAGAGGAGAGCGGATAGACATATCTGAAGTCATGTCTGTGGAAAAGCTCTCTTCAGGCTCTTGTAAAGACTGTAGGTGTAAAGTTTGCCTGGGCCTGGGCCTCCTTAGGGGTCTGTCTATCAAGAGACAATAGGTGACCATCTAAATGTGGATTGGGCTGGCTGCAGAGCTCTTTTCAAAAGGGCCTTATCAGAGATAGGATTCTTCAGATGTGTAGAACATTCTCCCAGTAACAACCAGACAAAGCCTTCACAACAAGAGGAGAGGGGAGTTTTAATTTTACACCAGGGCCCAGGCCCGAGCCTGGCAGTCCAGCATAAATGAAGCATTGGCCCCGAACCCCAGTTACAAAGAGATTTTATCGTAGGGCACAGAGAGGTGTAGTGACATTAGGCATGTCAATTAACAAGCATTTTGAGGCGTTATTTTGGGTAAGAATCCTGTGTGAAAACATTTCCCCAGGCTCAGATAGAGCTGTATCTTCCCTTCATGTGCCACCACACCCTGACCTGTCAACCATTTTTTATTGAAGAAAAATTGCCCCTTTTTACAATACCTGTAGTTTGTAAGAAAAATTGTCTCCTTGCACCATACTTGTAGTTGTAGGAAAAACTACCCTTTCCACCATATCTGTAGTTTGCAAGTTGTACTTACTGGTTGTCATTATTGATTCCTTTAAGTAGCAAGGACCGCACACTTACCAGCTTGGTGCATTCTACTGCAATCCCATGTTAGTACCATTTAGTCAAGTGGTGTCACGTGTCGCTGGTCTGTTCACTTAGCAAGCCTCAGTGTCGGTAGCTGCTACGGAAGGTTCACTTGCCTACGTCATCAATAGTGGAGCCATTTAAGGGGGTTTCAATAAGCCTACTCTAGTGTTAGCCTCTGGAGAATTTATTTTGGCACATGTGTGTATACTTGTATGTATATATCTATATCTATCTATCTATCTAATCATTGGCTTGTTTACTTTCTTTTCACCTAAGGGAGAGCATTGTATTTACTTGTTTTGTTTGAACCCAGGTCCAAGGCCACCTTCGGCTCAATTAAACAACCTGACTTGCATTCCAGAGACAACCTATAAGTATCCTGATTTGCCTATAAACCGATGTAAGGAAGAGGTAAAATTACTTTTGTCATTAGTATTATTATAGGAGTATGTCATAGTGTAGTTTGACTGAATCAATATCTGAGGTCCAACACTGTTGTTTTACAATGTGGAAGACTTGGTGAGTGAGCTCACCTGTGTAATGCAAGGTTCTGAGGAAAAACAGATTCTCCTGGACTCCAGAGAGAGAGTTTTGGGTGATGACTGCTTCTGACTTTTCTTCTGGCCTGTGCATGTAAACCTCTACCCTAGCACACTTCCTGGCTTTGGGCTTATTACCTAGTCTTTCGTGGCTTTCCAGGTGCCAGTGAATGCCTGCTCCTCCTAAGCAGTTTCTTAATTAAAAAACTTACTAGCCAGGCGTGGTGGCACACACCTTTAATACGAGCACTTGGGAGGCCAAGGTAGGAGGATTGCAGGGAGTAAGAGGCCAGCCTGAGACTATAGAAATAGAGTGAGTTCCAGGTCAGCTTGGGCTAGATGGAGACCTTACCTCAGAAAAATGAAACAAAGCTGGGCATGGTGGCGCACGCCTTTAATCTCAGCACTTGGGAGGCAGAGGTAGGAGGATTGCCGTGAGTTCAAGACCACCCTGAGACTACATAGTGAATTCCAGGTCAGCCTGGACTAGAAAGAGACCCTACCTCGAAAAACAAAAACAAAAACAAAAAAACAAATAAACAAAAACTTGCTGTCATGTCTTAGTCTAATGAAAGAACCTGTCCCAGCAATTCCTCTGGGGCTTCCTTGGGGCATTGCCCTCCTTTTCCTGCTTCCTTATTTGGTCAGCTAGTAACATACCATTTTATCATTACTGTCAGGGCAGATCTAGCAGTTGAGTGGTTAGGCTTCTGATAATTATTAAACATGGTTAAAATAAATATATTGAAACCTTTGTTAACTGTTCTAATGGAAAAAGCAGTTATAGATACAATAGGAAATGTACCAAATTTTATTTTTGTTTTGCCTACAGTTCATACTTTATGGAGTAGGTAAAATTTACTTCTTGGTTTCTAGATGCCATTATTGGAATTAGTATTTTCTGAGTGTCTATTGCTAAAAGGGTGAATATAAATAAATTTAAGGTGGAAACAGAGAACTGATAAGAGAGGCATTGGGTTGAGTTTTAGAATACTCTATATATACTCTGTAAATGGAAAACTAGAACTTCTTAGAAATTCTTTGAAGAATTTCAAATGAAAATCTATGCCATTGAGTACAATAACTTTTTAAGTAGAATTATGTGCAGTCTCACTATAAAATTTTAAAATAGTAGAAATTTAGACCAGAGTCATAGAAATCCAAATTGATATTTTATTTTTATTTATTTATTTTAAAAATATTTTATTTATTTATGAGAGAGAGAGAGAGAGAGAGAGAGAGAGAGAGAGAATGGGCACGCCAGGGCCTCCAGCCACTGTAAATGAATTCCAGACATATGCGCCCTCTTGTGTATCTGGCTTTACATGGGCACTGGGGAATTGAACTCAGGTCCTTCTGTGTTGCAGGCAAGCGCCTTAACTGCTAAGCCACTTCTTCAGCCCCAAATTGATATTTTATTATTATTATTTTTTAAATTGGTAGTGAATTCCACGTCAGCCTGGGCTAGAGTGAGATCCTACCTTGAAACATCAAAAATAACAATAGTAATAAATTAAAAAATTGAGAACTGAAATGATCGTGGCCTGTTTTCCATAGCTTTTAACAATTATGTGCCAGGTGTGGTGGTATAATTTGTAATCCCACTACTTGGGAAGCTGAGGCAGGAGGATCACTGTAAGTTCCAGCAGCCAGGGCTGCATAGTCATGGCAGTAGAATTGGTTTTAAAGGTGGTGTGTCTTTCTGCTTTTTTTTTTCAAGGTAGAGTCTCACTCTAGCCCAGGCTGACCTGGAATTCACGATGTAGTCTTAGGGTGACCTTGAACTCATGTTGGTCCTTCTACCTCTTTAATCCCAAGTGCTAGGATTAAAGGTGTGCACCACCAAGCTCAACTCTGTTCTTTTTTGTGTGATGTTGAGATGATTGATTACTAATTGAACTTAAAAGTAAATAAGCCCTGAAATTCTTCTTGAGATAGATAATACTTTGCATTGTTGTCAAAATTGTGCCAGTTTTAAAAGTTTACTTTCTTTTAATTCTTCTATTCCAGGTTATTTCTTTGATAGAAAGCAATTCTGTGGTAATCATTCATGGAGCTACAGGGAGTGGTAAGAGTACACAGCTCCCACAGTATGTTCTAGACCACCATACTCAGCGCTCCACCTTCTGCAACATAGTGGTTACCCAGCCACGGAAAATAGGGGCCAGCAGCATTGCCAGGTGGATCAGTAAAGAGCGTTCCTGGACACTGGGTGGCTTGGTGGGCTATCAGGTGAGACTCACAGAGAGAAAGCAGACTGTCCTCGTGAATTTCTTATTCTGTGTAACTTGATAGAGTTCCATAGTCTATGGGACTATTTTCTACTGTAGTATAATTTAAAATACATATAAAAGTAAAATTATTAAAAATAATTTTTCCCAGTTGAATAGCAAGAGAAGTGAGAAGTCTCAGGCCAATGCTTTTATAATTTTGTTCTTTTCATTATATCTTTGTAGTTTAGAAGGTCTCTTCATATACCTGTATCAGTTACTTTCTCATTGCTGGGACAAAATACCTGACCAGACACAATTAATGAAAACAAAAAGGTTTAATTCAGTTTACAGTTTCACAGTGTAGAGTTCATCATTGGGGAAAGCATGGCAGGAGCAGGAGGCCTGTGTCATATCATCACATGGTTGGCAGGAAGTAGAGAGAACAGGAAGTGGGCCAGGTTATGAAACCTAAAGGCCTGCCCCCAGGGACACATTTCCTCCAGCAAGGTTCAACCTCCTAAAGGTAGTTTCCACAACTTTTTCAAACAGCTCCACCAACTAGGGATTAAGTATTCAAGCATATGAGTCCATGGGGCCATTTTATATTCAAACCACCACAACATGAAAATGGTGTTGGCAGTATGACTAGACTAGCCAGTTTCTGCCCAAAACAGAAGAAAAAATTAACTCAGGAACCTGACTTTTCATTTGAACCCTTTATTTATATCTTCTGAAACACATTTCAAAAAAATTCCCTTTCTTAGGTAAAATATACATACCCTTTTTGCATAGTTAAATGGGAGCCACTTAAGCCAATGCTCTTTTCTATTTTCTTCCTTGATTTTAGGTAGGACTAGAGAAAATAGCAACAGAAGACACTAGGTTAATTTACATGACCACTGGCGTACTGCTTCAGAAAATTGTGGGTGCCAAGAGTTTGATGGAGTTCACACACATCTTCATTGATGAAGTGAGTACTCTGTGAGCCTAATTCATAGAACAGAGAATGCAGTGTGGGCTTCCAGCCTATGTCCTCTCAACGTGGGTGCTCAGGTACTTTGGGTCCACTCCTCCCTTTCTACTTGTGAATGTGACTTTTTTAAATACTTCATTTATTCATTTTCAAGCAGAGATACAGAGAGAGAGAGAGAGAGAGAGAGAGGAGAGAGAGAGAGAGAGAGAGAGAGAGAATATATGCCAGGGCTACCTTGTGTGTCTGGCTTATATGGGACTTGGGGAATTAACCCAGGGCCTTAGGCACTGGAGTCAAGTGCCTTAACCGCTGAGCCATCTCTCCAGCCTGAATGTGACTTCTTAAAACTGCTTTTATTAGCCAAGTATGGTGACACACCTCTAATCCTAGCGCTTGGGAGGCCATGGTAGGAGGATCACTGTGCGAGCTTGGGACTAAAAGAGTGAATTCTAAGTCAGCCTGGATTAGAGAGAGACCCTACCTTGAGAAAACCCTCAAAATGCTTTAATTTAATTTGTATGTGTGTGTGTGTGTGCATGTGCATGCACGTGGACACGTGCACTCAGGTGTGTGTGTATGTGCATGCATGTGTGTGCATGCATGTGGACACAGGTGCACTCAAGATGTCATCTCCAGTATGCCACCCTTTGTTGTCCTGCCTGGCTTTTTAAATGTCGATAGTAGGGATTGCACAGGTCCTCAGGCCTGCAAGGCAGGCACCTTCCCTACTGAGCCATCTCTCCAGCCTGAATTTTCTGCTTTTAATTTTTGTTCTTAGTTCCCAAATGTGGGCAGGATATTTAGGACTAGGAAAAGATTTCTTTTTAGAGCAGAGATCCATAGGCAGGCTGGAGCCATAGCTCACACCTGGACCTGCTTTATGAGTGAGGATTTTTTAAACTTTTTATTTTTTATTGATAGCTTCCTTAATTAGAGACCATAAACCATTCATTTAATTCCCTCCCCTATATTTCTTCCCTCAATTAGTCTCTGTTTTGTTTCGGTGTCATTATGTGTAGGTATTATCAGACACTGCAAAGTCATGACTATCAAGGCCATTTTGTGTCTGGAAGTTTGCGTTGTAGGCAATCCTACCCTTCCTTTGGCTCTTACAGTCTTTCCACCACCTTTTCTGCAATAGACCCTGAGACTCAGGAAGTGTGATAGCAATATCCCAGTACTGAAACTCCACTGTCATTTATTCTCATCACTTTTCAGTCATCCTGGTGGTCACAGCCATCTGAAAAAGAGAAGCTTCTCTAGCCAAAAGTGAGGTTAGCATTATTATTTGGGTATGCTCATTAAAACATAGGTGCTTGTAAGGCAGTTTGGTTGGCATTAATTCATGCATTTAGCCAGACAATAGCAGGTATTACTCCCCTAGGGCTCATGACCTCCACTCTATGGTTGTTACTAGGTCTTCAGTACCAGGCATGCTTTCCCTGTGGAGCGGGCCTCCAGTCTAATTGGGGAGCAGTTGGTTTCCTCACAATAGACATGCCCTTGTTGCCCCAGTAGTGAGGAGTTATTGAAGTGTTTTCCCTCACTTGTTTTGTGCTATCTGTAATCTCTCTGGCCTGTGTCCTGGCAGAGGGGAGCAGCTGCACAGAGTGGCTCACCAGCTGCTGTTCAGATCATGTGTAGATGTTTCCAGTCCGCCATAGGAACTTTGTCTCTATTAAACCAAGGACAACAGTAACTTCTAAAAATTGGACTGGGGGGGGCAATTTAGTGGTAGAGCACCTGCCTAGCATGTAAGAGGCCCTGGGTCTGAACCCCAGCATTGCAGGTAAATAAATTGATGAAGACAAGGTTGACCAATGTATTTTTCTGAAAAAAAAGTCTCTTTTTGTGCCTGTCCTATATTTTTCTTTTGCTTTTGAGACAAGATCTTTCTGTGTATCCCCAGCTGGCCTGGAACTCATGATCCTCCTGGCTTAGCCTCCTGAGAGCTGGGATACTGATGAGTGTCACCATGTCAGGCTTGTCTTAGCTTTCCTATCCCTCTCCTTCCCCTTCACTCTCTGGACTTTTTCTCAGTAGGAGAGACTATATAATTGATGCGTCTCATATTTTCAACATGAGTATTTCAAGGCAGGGATGATTCCAACAATGTTCTCAGAATGGCTCACACCCAAATTTAGATAAAAAGTTATGTCCTGAGAGATGTACCTCATTTTTGGAGGAGTTGGAAATATCAGCCAATAGGCAGGGTTGTGAGGTGGTGCTGGGGTGTCTGAAATTTGATCACTGGGTTAGCTGTTGAGGTAAGGTCTTGCCATGCTGTTGTGCTGTGCGTGATCATTAATGATCAAACATGTGTCCCTGGTGAAGATGTGTGGGCACATTATGACCTTGTATGCAGGTACTTGGTTGTGCAGCATTGCAGGTCAATGGGGGGAGAGTGGAAAGAAAGGGAAGACGAACTGGTGAAGTTCCTTTCAAATAGTGTCATGGACAGTTGCTTCAGAATATTTCATTTTTATTTTACTTTTCAGATTTTTTTTACTTGGTACTTTGAGTTTTTAGGTAGAGATCAAAACCTAATTTAATAGGCTGTATGTTGAGAGGTGCTAGCTTTTACAGTGGTTGTCATTTATTGAGCCCTCTACTATCATTAGGCCCACTTTTCATGAAGGAACCTGAAGCTCCATGGTGTTTGGTGGGCAGGCCTACTGGAGCAGATGGGATTGCTGTGCATGCCCTAGAACTTGTTCCAGATCCCATGGGGCTGATGGCTGCACCTATTTTCTATCTGCTGATTTGCAAAGGAGCCTTTTTGCACATGTGTCATGTCTCTCTCTCTCTCTCTCTCTCTCTCTCTCTCTCTCTCTCTCCCTTCCCCCCCCCCTCTCTCTGTCTCAAGGTAGAGTTTCGCTCTAGTCCAGGCTGATCTGAAATTCACTGTGTAGTCCCAGGCTAGCCTGGAACTAACAGCTATCCCCCTACCTTGGCCTCCTGAGTGCTGGGATTAAAGGCATGTAACCCAGCACTGCATTCATTCTTAATGAATGGTTAGCAGAAGGCCACTTCTCTGCCAGAACGAGGGCAGTGGGAGCAGCTGGGAGCTGTGTGACTCCACCACAGTGCTGTCTGTGTCCCTCACAGAATCACCAGCACCTGGGAATGAGGGACAGAATAGATCTGAAGTTACAGGTTTGCAGAGAGTATTATGTTCTCTGGAATAATAGGCATTTCAAATTAAACAAAAGCCCTAAAATTGAAGATAGGAAGTTTCAAATGGAATGATACTATTCTTGGCTTCTCAGCTCTTGAAAAAGAGTAAGTTAGCTTAGGGCATATCACTCAATGAAAGGTTTGTAAGTACCTTCTGTAGAAGAGGCGCCTTGTCAGTTAGTTGCTTGTAAAGATGAGCAAAGCCCACTTTCTGCTCTCACTCCCGGCAAGCCCCAGGAGGCTGGTGTCTGCTCAGTTGTGTTTGTATACTAAGGAAAGGCCAGTGGTGGTGGGTTGGGTGAGTATTGCAAGCAGTATGGGAA
>PVHP010027584.1:0-23752 GCA_004024765.1 Zapus hudsonius | reverse complement strand
GTGAAAGACTTATATAAGGAAAATATTGAAACACTCAAGAGGGAAATAGAGGAGGATGTAACGAGATGGAAAGACATTCCATGCTCATGGATAGGGAGAATCAATATAGTGAAAATGGCAATCCTGCCAAAAGCAATCTACAGATTCAATGCAATGCCAATAAAAATCCCAACCTCCTTCTTCACAGACATTGAAAAAAATAATCTCCAAATTTATTTGGAAGGGTAAGAGACCTCAAATAGCTAAAACTATTCTGAGCAGGAAAAATTATGCAGGAGGTATCACCATACCGGACTTTAAAACATACTACAAAGCCATAGTAACTAAAACAGCATGGTATTGGCAGAAAAACAGTCTGACCAGTGGAAAAGAATTGAAGACTGTCATGGTTTGATACTGGTGTCCCCACAAACAAATGAATGTGTTCTGATAAATCGATCCTCAGCTGATGGCAATTTGGGAATTAGAATCTCACTAGAGCTGTGTTGTTGGGGCGGGCTTATGGGGGTTATAAGCCAGCTTCCCCTTGCCAGAGTTTGGCACACCTTCCTGCCGCTGTTTGCAGTGCTGTGGCAGAAGTGATGTCCAGCCCTCTGCTCATGCCATCGTTTTCCCTGCCAGGATGGAGTCTCCCCTCGTGTCCATAAGCCAAATAAACCCATTCCTCTACAAGCCACTTTTGTTTGGGTTCTTTCTGCACAGCAACTAGAAAGCTGACCGCAACAAAGACCCAGCCTTTAATGCAAGTAACTTCAGCTTCTGAGTCTTTGACCAGGGTGCCAACATTGTATGCTGGGCCAAAGATAGCATCTTCAACAAATGGTGCTGAACTAATTTGATAAACACATGTTAAAAAATGAAAATAACAGCCTCCACGGCCAGACAAACTCCATCTCCACGTGCGGCCTGCAAGTCAGCATCATTGACTACACCCTGTCGCGCCTGGAGAGCGATGGCATCGTGGTTTTTTGTGACCTTTCCGCCGAAGAGGACCTGTTTACAGGCAAAGGCGACTACCAGTTTGAGATCTACAGGCTCATGAGGCAGGAAAATGACAACCGCTGGGGCAACTATCACCCCTACAGTAACGTGCTCTGGCTCCATTACCTGTAGGAAAAGATGCTGAACCACAAGCGCTTCAAGCACACCTGCCAGACCAAGGCCATTAGGCGCGTGAAGGAGAGGCTCTAGCACTTCCACAGCACGGCCCTCAGCTTCCACTCTGCCACTGACCTGCTCTGCCAGCACAATCTATTTAAGTGAGCCAGGGTGTCCTGGGCCTGAGGCCTCTGCTGCTGCTTCCTTCCCGGCTCCACCCCAGCAGGCTGGAGGTTTGCAGTAAGCTTTTTAAAAAAAAGAGCTTTCTTTCCAAACAGTAACTGCAGTGTTGGTTGCTATTAACAGATGTTATAAAAATAAACCACTTAGGAGAGCAAGGGCATCCAACTTACACGTCTTCTTTCTAACTGTGAGCAAGTGTGCCCTGAATTTGTTCTTTCTGTTTTTGAGCCCTGCACTTTATGTTGGCTGAGCAACAGTCAGCAAACCCCAGGCCTTAGTGGGCTGGACCCTGAGTGATCTGCAAATCCACACAGGAGGGAAGAGGTCAGGAAAGAGTGCAAGGAGAAGAGGAGAGAGACAGTTTGTAGGGTAATTGGGAGGGAGAAATGTCAGCTCTGCAAAGGAAATTCAATGTGCTACTAATATTGCTTGAATTTTTGCTTATTTTCATCAAGAAAGGACAGATTCTGCTTTCAGATTATAGTGGTTGATTTTCCTTTGGAATGTTATCCCCAATGTTTTACACATGCTTGTCACTGGTGTTCATATTTAAAAAAGAAAGAAAGAAAGAAAGAAAGAAAGAAAGAAAGAAAGAAAGAAAGAAAGAAAGAAAGAAAGAAAGAAAGAAAGAAAGAAAACGAAAAGAAAAAAATGAAAATAGACCCACTCCTTTCACCATGCGCAAAGATCAACTCCAAATGGATCAGAGACCTCAATATTAATGATACAACCCTGAACACCCTGGAAGAAAAACTAGGAGAAACCCTACACGAGATGGGAGTAGGGAATAAGTTTCTGAGCAAATCTCCGGTAGCCTAGGAAGTGCAACACTCACTTAACTAATGGGACCTGATCAGGCTCAAAAGCTTCTGTACAGACAAAAACACCATTCTCAGAGTCAATAGACCCCCTTCAAACTGGGATATGATTTTTGCCAGCTACAACTCAGACAGAAGCCTAATTTCTAGAACCTACAGAGAACTCAAAAAAATTAATAACAAAAACCCAAACTGCCCCCTTACAAAATGGGGCACTGATCTCAGCAGAAAATTCACAGAAGAGGAAAGACAAATGGCCCTTTCCCACCTGAGAAAGTGCTCAGCATCCTTAAGCATCAGGGAAATGCAAATCAAAACCACAATGAGATATCATCCTGTTGTTTTCTCCTCCGGGGGCGCCATTGCCGCTGCAGAGAGAAAACAGAGAAGCGGTGGGAGCTGAGCAAGCTGTCTGCCGTCCGCTGTCTCAGGGCTGGGGTCCACAGAGCTGGGGGGATGGCGCAGGGGGGTCTGGTGAGGCACAGTGGCGAGCAGATGTGTATAGTATATCCACGTGGTTCTTTATTCAATTGGGGGAATTTATATTTATAGGAAAAAGGGGGTCAGAGGGAATGGGGGATAGGTAAGAGAAAAGGAGATTGATTGATGGGGGAGGTGAGTTGGAGGTCTGCACTGGGATAGGTAGGTATGGACAACCTGAGAATACCTCATTTGGGGGCCTGACTGGTGGGAAATACGTGATGCTAGCCACGGTCCATGGGGATGGGTACAAGGAAGTTTTTCTGATACCCAATGCCGGTCATGCTGAGATGGAAATGCTGGTTTCTGTGGCTAGCCCATGGGGGTTGGGAGTCAGGGTTGATGGAGCCGGGAAACGCCTACCGAATTATCGGGGTTTCACCTCACTCATACATCCTTAACCCTTTGTTCTTCATGCCCTCAGTAGCAATGGCAATAGGCAGTGTCCAACACCATCCTACCCCTGTCAGAATGGCAATCATAAAGAAAACCAACAACAATCATTGCTGGCGAGGATGTGGGAAAAAAGGAACCCTCATTCACTGCTGGTGGGATTGCAAACTTATTCAACCACTATAGAAAGCAGTGTGGATACTCCTCAACAGAATGGACATAGAACTACCAATGGACCCAGCTATCCCTCTACTAGGCATATATCCACAAGATGTCACATCTCGTCGCAGAAATATTTGTACAACTATATTTATAGCAGCTCAATTCATAATAGCCAAGAATTGGAATCAACCCAAATGCCCATCCATGGAGGAATGGACAGCAAAACTGTGGTATATTTACATGATGAAATTTTACTCAGCTGAAAGGAAAAATGACATATTGAAATTCAGGAAAAAATGGTCTGACTTGGAGCATATCTTACTAAGCGAACACTCAAAATAACAGAGATTCGAATGCCGCATATTCTTCCCCATATGCGCTTGTTAACCAGGATAACCATAACCTCTATGCAGATGAGTAGAAAGAAGTGAGTGTTATTAATGAGGGGTAAGGGTAGGGGGGAGGTGAATGGCTCAAGCATGAGGCTAAACCATATTAGGTTCAAAAACATAAAATCCTCAGGAACGTACTGTAACCTATTTTGCAAGTAGTGGGCGTTGACTGGCAAGATGTGCCATGAGTAGTAGGGGAGAGAGTCTAAGCCTGTGAATAATTGATCGGTCTGACAACCCCTGGTCCCAGCCACCAGTTCCTTCCCTCACTGAACTGTTGACCAAAGTGACCCATGAGGTTCCCAAAAGAAGACATAATTCTGTCAAAGCTCTTGAGTGCCCTCCCCAGGCCTCAGGCTAAACCCTGTTGATGAAGAAACCACAGAATGTCACTGATCATCATCGAGAGACCCTTCAAGGTCCGGAATGTTAACCAGCCCCCAGATGCCAGTTAGTGCAGTGCTGGAAGGCACTGCACAAGCTGCCATGGGAAGATGATCAACAACAGCTGGAGTAAACAGAGACACTGGCATGAAACAGTCTGCGGCCATGAGTAGGCTGACCACACCTCCTACTGGGAGAAAACAGCGAACCAAGAAAGGAGCACTCAGGCAATTGAGAAACCTGGGCCTGGGGGAGAAAATCAACAGCTTTTAGATTCGGCCAAATATTCCACTTAGTGAGGGGGAACCCTTGACTGGAACTGGGGATTCAGGGCAATATGTACCAGATCCCGTCCTCTTGGGCTCACAAGAAAAGATGCACTATGGGAGCGATTGGCGGGGAGGCTACTAAAAACAGAATCTTGGCAACCCAGAATTGTGTATATTTATTAACCTAGACTCATCTCACTCTCTGATGGAGATTGTGTTTGTATTTTTCAGGAAACAGCAAGAGAGCTGTAGCCCATTTAATCCTACCATCTGACTGTAGGCAGATAGCTGAGATCCTGGCAAGAGATGAGCCACCACAGTCATATCATGGAGGATCCATATTGAACCCCACAGAGAATGACGGGATGAACAAGGGACCCACAGCCACAGCCATTCAATCAACACAGGATAAGCCAGTGAAACAGAAACCAACGATTCTCGATACAAAAACCCCTAAGCTCACAACATTAAAGCAGCCTTAATACTCAACCACCATGACTCAGGGAACTGAGTGGAAGAGGAGGCGGAAAGATTGTGAGAGCCGTGGTGGGGGAGATGATCCAGAGGCATGGCACCCATCAGTAACAACATACTAGGACCAGGAGAACCTGGCTGAATACTAGGCTATCCATGGTCCCATGTCAGAAGGACTGATCCAGATGCCTGACAGAGGAGGATATCCAGCTGATTGTGGATGGGGAAGGGTGGCATTGGGGAATTGGGAATAACAATTCATTGTTTGCCCACTAAATAATGTAATTCATTATGGACAATATATATATATACAGATTTATATTTAAAAAAATACAAGGCATTAACCCCCTAAACCCTCCACCATGGCAGGGCTTAAAGTTTAACAGTTGTTTAACAGTTGTTACTTTGAATATTAATGCATTTTACTCTCCCATAAAAAGACACAAGTTAACAGGGTAGATCAGAAAAATTGACCCTTCCATCTGCTACCTTCAAGAAACCCACATTACCTCTGAAGAGAGAAACCTCCTCAGAGTGAAAGCATGTAAATGTCCAGGACTTGCTGAATTCTCCCAAACCTTCATCACTGAACTGATCCTAATTCTACTGAATACACATTCTTCTCAACAGCCCATGGAACCTTCTATACTGAATATACATTCTTCTCAGCAGCCCATGGATCTTTCTCCAAAATAGACCATATAATAGGACATAAAATATGACCCCATAATTTCCATGAATTGACATAATTCCCTACATTATTTTGGGCCACAATGTGTTAGAGCTAGAAATTAACAAGGAAAACAACAGAAACTACACCAGCCCTTGTAGACTGAACAATATGCTATTCAATAATGAATGCATTGTTCAAGAAATCAAAAAAGAAATTGCAAAATTTCTTAAACTAAATGACAATGAAAACAAATTACCAAAACTTATAGGACACAATGAAGTCCTAAGGGGAAAATTCATAGCTCTAAATGCCTTTATAACAAGACAAAGGGATTTCAAATCAATAAAAATAACAACCCACCTAAAGTAACTAGGAAAATAAGAACAATCCAACCCTAGGACCTCCATACAGAAACAATTTTGATCAGAGTAGAGATCAATGAATTGGAAACTAAGAAAACAATTTTAAAAATAGATAAAATGAAGAGGTGGATGTTTGAAAAACTAAGATTGATGAACCCCTATCCAACTTGATCAAGTAAAAATAAAAAGAGAAGTCACAAAACAACAAAATCAGAAATGAAAAAGATAACAACAGATACCAATGAAATTGGAAGAATCATCAGATCATATTTCCAATACCTTTACTCTACAAAACTGGAGAACATGTAAGAAATGGATGAATTCCTTGACACATACTACCTACCAAAACTAAACATAGAGCAGATAAGCTCATAAACAAAATCTATTAAGCATTATATATCCATCAAGCTGTAAAATGTGATCAAAAACCTCCCCAAAAGGAAAACTCCAGGACCTCATGGATTCTTAGGTGAATTCTACCAAACCTTCATCACAAAACTAAACCCCCTCTTTCTTAAGTTTTTTCACATAATTGGAGAATAGGGAATGCTTCCTAACTCCTTCTATGCAGCTAGTATTACCCTAACACCAAAACCAGACAGAGATACAACATGAAAGGAAAAGTAGAGACCTATATCCCTGATGATTTTAGATGCAAAAGTTCTGAACAAAATCCTCGCAAACTGAATCCAACACCACATCAAAAGTATCCCAGGTATGCAGGGATGGTTCAATTTATGAAAATCAATTAACATAATCTACCAAATCAATAAACTTAGCCATAAGAAACACATGGTCATTTCATCAATGCAGTGAAGGCCTTCAACAAAATTCAACATCACTTCATCATCAAAATTTAGAGACACTGGGCATAGGAAGCTTATATCTCAGCATAATAAAGGCAATATACAAAATTCCTAAAGCCCAAATCATACTCAATAGGGAAAGACTCAAGGAATTCCCATTAAAATCAGGAATAAGACAGGGGTGTCCACTCTCAGCACTGCTCTTCAACATAGTGCTTGAAGTTCTAGAACAAGTAATAAGATAGGAGAAAGACATAAAAGGTACAAATAAGAAAGAAAGAAGTCAAACTGTCCCTTTTTACAGATAACATGGTCTTATACAAAACAGACCCAAAGGACAGTGCCATGAAACTCCTAAAGGTGATAAATTCCTTCAGTAAAGTGGCAGATTACAAAATTAGCACACAAAAATCAATAGCAATGGCAAGCATACAGAAAAAGAAATTGGCAAGATTGCCCTGTTTTGAATAGTGACACACACAAAAGAATATCAAATACCTTGGAACAAAACTAAGGATATGAAAGACTTATATTATTAAAACATAAAAACAAAATATTTTTTATTTATTTAGCTTTTATCAGGAAGCTGTTACAAAAAAACCATATGATTAAACCAATCAGGAAAAAAAAGAACCTGAGTCTTGGGAAATTGAAGTCAAACATAAGAGACACAGGAAATTCCAAAGAAAAGAGTGGACATAGAGACATGGGTACAAATTGGAGTTGAAGAATAGATGGTTTCCACAGTGTAATTTTTTTTAAAATATAAGTTAAAGATTATTTTTGCAAGGTTTAAATTTGAAGGAGTAGAAAAAGAACTTTGCTTATAAGGGAATCCATATAAAATAAAACAAGGACAAAATTCAAAAAATAATATTTTATTTATTATTTGAAAGCAGAAAGAGAAAGAGAGAGAGAGAGAGAGAGAGAGAGAGAGAGAGAGAGAGAGAGAGAGAGAGAAAAGGGAGAGAATGGGGGCAGGCCTTTTGCCACTGCAAAGGAATTCTAGGCACATGTACCATTTTGTGCATCTGGCTTTCCATAGGTACTGGGAAGTCCAACTCAGGCCATCAGGCTTTGCAAGGAAGTACCTTTAACTGCTGATCCATTTCTCCTAATCCCAGAAAATAATTTAAACAAATAAAAGATGATACTCATTATCATTAACTAAGCAAAGAAAAAATTTCTATACACCAAATGAATTCAACCATGGATTCTTTTTAACTTGTTATATCCACACTGAGAAGATGAGAGAGAGACTAAATGGATTCTAAACAATGAAAGTGTCTGCCTATCTGAAGATAATGTATAAAATTACTTAACTGAGCCAAGTGTGATGATGCATTGCCCTTTTGTGCTGGACCTCAAGAGCTAAAAGTCTCAAGATGAAGAGTTTGAGACCAGGCTGGGCTGTATGGAAAGACTCTAACTAAATCAAGAAATAAGTACTTAATTAAGCTGAATAAACCAAGAACTATCGGTACTTGAACAGGATTCAGAGCTGTGTAAAAAGTACAGAACACTTCAAAACCAGAAAGTAATTGTCTTTGAGCAGCACGAATAAGAACATTGTAGTTATGAAAAAGGGGGAAACTGTGGTTTGATTTGCTCAATGTTCTTGAAAAATATGAGCTACATGGACAAAAATTAAAAACAGTCATTACAAAATATTGTAAGTCTTCCGAGTCAAAACAGCCCAGGAACAGTATCATTAGTATTAATAGGGTAAAAAAAAGTAATAGATTGCAAAACTCACTTTTTTATCATGAAAAACTTCAGTTAGGAGTACCAGAGACTCTAGAGAGTAAAGAGCTCCCAGCAGTGACAGCCCCAGCTGTCTGGTTTCCACACATGGCAGCATCCCATGAGCTAAGGCTCCATGGGAGCTGGGAGCCAGAAACCAGCAGAGCAAGACCCATGCAGCCGAGCAACAGGAGAGCTCGCCACAGGAGAACTAGACCCCACAGCGACCTGCCAGGGAACCTGCCACCACCACACTGCAGCTGAGAGCCTACCCATCACGACACCAGCGACTAGAGAGACTTTGTCCGCAACTCCAGCAGTGTGCGCCACAGGACCAGAGGAAAGGCCAGCAGAGGACAGCTTCTTCCCAGAGGTCAAAACACCTACAAAGTCTGGGGAGGGGTGCTGAGGGCGGAGACACAGAATATAGGAGGAGCATGGAGAATAAGAGGGGAGGGGATGGAGCTGTGCATGGAAGCAGGTCAGGCCACCACAAACTCCGCCAAGGGGAGGCTAGAGGCTGTCCTTGGTGATGGACCGGCTTGCAGCAGGAGGGTGAACAATCACTGAGCTTTCATTTTTTAAAAAAATATACTTCAAGTGATTTATTTTTTTCTCTTATACTAGGTGTTGCGGTCAGCTTTCTAGTTGCTGCACAGAAAGAACCCAAACAAAAGCGGCTTATAAAGGAATGGGTTTATTTGGCTTACGAGGGGAGACTCCATCCTGGCAGGGAAAACGATGGCATGAGCAGAGGGCTGGACATCACCTCTGCCACAGCACTGCAAACAGAGGCAGGAAGGTGTGCCAAACACTGGCAAGGGGAAGCTGGCTTATAACCCCCATAAGCCCACCCCCAACAACACAGCTTCATCGAGGTTGTAAAACCCAAACTGCCATCAGCTGAGGATCGATCTATCAGAACACATTCAATTGTTTGTGGGGGACACCTGGATCAAATCATGACACCAGGTTTACACTTGTTTTTTTTTTTTTCCTTCTTTTTTTTTATCTCAAGTCCTTTATTTTTCTCTTATATGAGGTTTGCACCTGAGTTTTTTTTTTTTAACAAATAAAGGAATTTGAGAACACTGATTATATGACCAATACAAGGCTCTCACTGGGCTCTTGAGTGTGGGTGGCTGGGGCAGGGTTGGAGTGTGGAATCAGCACAGGCCCACCAAGAACTGGGCCAAGGAGAGCCTAGAGCATTGAGTCTCTACCCCTAGTGGGGGAAGTAGCATTCCAGATCTGATTGCTGCAGTCTAGTGGAAAAAACTGGGCTCGATAGTTTGGTGTGTTGGGGCTGTTTCTACTGAGGCCTATGAGGTGGCTCTAAGACTAAACAATCTCGTAGAGAGGGATACAGACAGGTAAAGATCTGAGCCTGTCTGGGGCAGGACACCCCAACAGAAAAGATCTCTGTTTAAGATCAAACTTGTTGATCATTCCACTGAAAGCAAGGTGGGTTGAACAGCACTCCCCAGGGGGCCCGAGTCCAACCCTAGCTAGACAACAATAGATCACTGTCAGGCACCTATAAGCACCTACTAGGGAGTCAATAAGGGGAACCCTACAGCCCAACAAGCAGGGAATCCAAGGGGAAAAGGAGCAAATAGATAAAACCTGATCACCCCTGAGTCTCAGTATCAAGACAAAGCAGAGTACCCAGACAAAGAAGAACTCTGACCTCTATATTATACTACATATAAGATACCAACGCAGAAGGTCAGGTACTCCCATAACCATAGCAGCTAACACATCTGTGGTTACAATGATATCCTAACCCTACAGGCACACAGAGCACTCATTGGTTACCCAACAAAGCTAATTTGACACCAGCCAAAAAAAAAAAAAATTCCTACATCTCTACCCAGACGTGGGCAGAAAACAACAACAATAACAAAAACTCACAGAAATATAAATGGGAACTCCCTAACTCAGGGCCCCTAGTCCCATTATGGAACAGGTAAGTGACAAAGAAGTGGAGATAACAAAAATACAATCCCAAAGAGATATTAATATGACTCCTAACCACAGCTGCAGTGCAAACATAAAGCAGTTAATGCCTGATATGGAAAAGACATAAAAGAGATCGAGCTCACCAACACAAACATAGATTTCAGACTGAATTTAATGGAGAGAAATATGAATGACTTCAAAAACACATTAAGTGAATTGAAGGTGAACCAAATACGGGAGGAGGTAGACAACCAAATAATTAAATTTGATGAGGACTAAAGAAAACATAAAAATGATTTTAAGGAATCCTTAGCAAAAACAAAACTAGATTGGAAATTAGAACTCACCAAATAATTGGAGACTATAAACAAAATTATAGCAGAAACCAAAAATGAAATGGAGTTGTTAAAAACCTCCCTTGAATCAATCAGTCCCAGAGTTGACAATCTGGAGGACAGATTCTCAGACCTTGAGGACAAGACAGAGGAATTAATACGGATGTCATAGGTTTCAATAAATTCAAGAAGTCAAGTGAACAAAATATGAGGGAAATATGGGATACCATAAAGAGGCCCAATATTAGAATCATGGGGATCCCAGAGGGAGAAGAATCCCAGGCTAGAGGCAGAGGAAATATTTTCAATAGAATTATTCAAGAAAACCTCCCCTATCTTACAAGAGAAAGCCCACTCAATATTCAAGGGGCTGAGAGGACTCCAAACAGACAGGATATGAAGAGGAATTCTCCAAGACACATTTTAATCAATATCTATCTCATGTAGAGTTAATCAATTATTTTCCAGGGTGTTCAGGGTTACAGGATTTATATTGAGGTCTCTGATCCATTTGGAGTTGATTTTTGTGCATGGTGAAAGGAGTGGGTCTATTTTAATTTTTTTACACATGTTTATCCAATTCCTCCAGCAGCATTTGTTGAAGATGCTATCTTTGGCCCAGCATACATTGTTGGGCCCCTTGGCAAAAACCAAATAACTGAAGTTACTTCCATTTAAAGCTGGGTCTTTGTTGTAGTCAGCCACATGCCATTGGGATGCATCTCCAAACCATACACAATTATGGGGAGGAAAATACTTATTGAACAGATCCAGGGGAAGAAGTTAAGGAAAGGCTGGCCCCCTTTCACAGAAGCAAGCAGAGAAAGAGATAGAAGCCTAGCACCAGCACCAAGCTTTTTGCATATATATAGCTAAAATTCCAGACCCACCCCAGAAATACCTTAGGGCTGAACCCTAGGATCTGGCAAAGGTGACACACTTCTTCTAGCCAGAACTGGCTGGAGACAACTTACAATTTTAATAAACCCTTAATTCTTTTGGGGGACATTTATTCAAAACTACCACAGTCTTCAATTCTATTCCATTGATCTGTCTGTCTGTTTTTATGCCAGTACCATGCTGTTTTAGTTACTATGGCTTTGTAGTATGTTTTAAAGTCAGGCATGATGATACTTCCTGACTAGGCTATTTTACTTAGAATAGTTTTAGCTATCCAAGGTTTTTTGCCCTTCCAAATAAATTTAGATATTATTTTTTCTATATCTGTGAAGAAAGAGGTTGGGATTTTTATCGGCGTGGCATTGAATCTGTAAGTCGCTTTTGGCAGGATTGTCATTTTTACTATATTGATTCTCCCTATCCATAAACACGTAATATCTTTCCATCTGCTCACATCCTCCTCCTTTTCTTTCTTAAGTGTTTCAATATTTTCCTTATATAAGTCGTTCACAACCTTGGTTAGTGATATTCCAACGTATTTGATTTTCTTTGAGGCTATAGAAAATGGGACAGTCTCTCTGATGTCTTTTTCTGTCTGCTTGTCCTCTACATAAAGAAAGGCTTCTGATTTTTGTGAGTTAATTTTGTATCCTGCCACCTTGGTGAATGCATTAATCACCTTCAAGAGGTTACTGATACTATTCTTTGAGTCTGATATATAAAGGATCAGGTCATCTGCAAAGAGGGATAGTTTAATTTCTTCTTTAATGATTTGTATCCCTTTTATGCTCTTCTCCTGTCTTATCACTTGGGCTAGAACTTAAAGCACTTTGTTAAAGAGAAGTGGTGAGAGTGGACACCCCAGTCTTGTTCCTGAATTGACTGGGAACTCCTTGAGTCGTTCCCCATTGAGAATGATTTGTGCTTTAAGAGTTTTCTAAGTTGTCTTTATTATGTTGAGGTATAGGCCTTCTATGCCTATTCATTCCAGAGCTTTGAACATGAAGTGGTGTTGAATTTTGCCAAAGGCTTTCTCCGCATCTATTGAGATAACCAGGTGGTTTTTATGCTTGAGCTGATTAATGTGGTGGATTACATTTATCGACTTGTGCATGTTGAACGATCCCTGCATCACTGGTTTGAAGCCAACTTGGTAAGGGTGGATAATATTTTTTATGTATCATTGTATGCAATTTGCTAGGACTTTGTTCAGGATATTTGCATCTAAGTTCATTAGAGATATGGGTCTGTATTTCTCTTGTTGCATCCTTGCCTGGTTTGGGAATTAGGGCAATGGTAGCTTCAAAGAAGGTGTTTGGTAGCCTTCTCTCTTTTTCTATGCTTCTACCAAGCTTCAGAAGAGTTTTTTCAGTTCTATGATGAAAGTTTGGTAGAATTCAGCTGAGAAACCATCTGGTCCTGGGCTTTTCCTTTTGGAAAGGTTTTTTTTTTATTACATTTTCAATCTCTGTAGATGTGATAGGTTTATTTAGTGATTTTATCTGCTCTGGGTTAAGCTTTGATAGTTGGTAGGTGTCCAAACCCTCATCCATTTCTTCCAGGTTCTCTAATTTTGTGGAGTAGAGGTTTTGGAAGTATGAACTGATGTTACTTCCAATCTCTTTGGGATCTGTTGTGATCTCACCCTTGTCCTTTCTGATTTTGTTGATTGGGATTTTCTCAGTTCTTCATTTGATGATATTGGCCAGGGATTTTTCAATCTTGTTAACTTTTTCAAAGAGCCAAGTCTTTGATTTATGTAATTTTTTTCTTTTTTAATATTTTATTTATTCATTTTCAAGCAGAGAGAGAGACAAAGAGAGAGAGAGAGTGAGTGAGAACGAACCAGGGTTATCACCTTGTGGGTCTGGCTTATGTGGGTACAAGGGAATTTAACCAGAGTTCTTAGGCACTGGAGGCAAGTGTCTTAACCGCTGAACCGTCTCTCCAGCCCCAATTTATCTATTTTTTAATCAGTTTCTTTATATACAATTCATTAATCTCAGCTCTGATATTAATTATTTCATTTTGTCTTGAGCTCCTCAGGTTGGTTTTTTCCATCTGTTCCAATGACTTTAGGTGGGTGGTTAGGTGGTTGTGTTGATTTTTTTTTTTTTTTTTTTTTTGGTTTTTCGAGGTAGGGTCTCACTCTAGACCAGGCTGACCTGGAATTCACTATGTAGTCTCAGGGTGGCCTCGAACTCACGGTGATCCTCCTACCTCTGCCTCCCGAGTGCTGGGATTAAAGGCATGCGCCACCACACCCGGTTTAGGTGGTTGATTTGAGAAATCTCTGTCTTTGATATGAAGTAATTTAGCCTAATGAATTTCCCCCTTAGGACTGCCTTCATTGTGCCCCACATTTCCCCCTTAGGACTGCCTTCATTGTGCCCCACATGTTCTGTTAAGATGTGTTATCATCATCATTTATTACTAGGAAATTCTGAGTTTCCTATTTCTTTTCTTGGGTAATCCAATAATTTTTTAGAAGTGAATTGTTTAGCTGCCAGTACTTTGTGCATTTTTTGTATCCTGTTCCATTGTGAATTTCTACCTTTATTGCATTATGGTCTGATATGATACTAGGAACTACGTCAATGTTCCTAAATTTGTTTAGGGATGATTTATGAACCAGCACGTGATCAATTTTAGAGAAGGTTCCATGCGCTGCTGAGAAGAATGTATATTCTGTGTCTTTTGGGTAGAATGTTCTGTAAATATCTGTTATACCCAGCTGGTCAATGGTGTTATTGAGCTCCATTATGTCCCTGCTGATCTTCTCTTTGGTTGATCTGTCTAGAGATGATAGAGGTGTATTAAAGTCTCCTGCTATGATGGAATTAGAGTCTATTTCTGCTTTATTTTTGAGTAGGGTTTCCTTTATGAACTGTGTTGCACACGAGTTTGGTGCATGTATGTTATTGATAGTGATATCTTCTTGTTGAATAATTCCCTTGATGAGAAAGAAGTGATCATCATTATCCTTTTAAAAGGTTTTGGTGTAAAGCCTATTTCGTCAGAAATTAATGTAGCCACACCTGCTTGCTTTTTACTTCCACATGCCTGATAAACTGTTTTCCATCATTTTACCCTAAGAAGATTGCTGTCTTTAGAAGTAAGTTGCATTTCCTGAAGGCAGCAGATGGAAGGGTTGATTTTTCTGATCCACCCTGCATGTCTGTGTCTTTTTATAGGGGAGTTAAGTCCATTTATATTCAGTGATATAACTGTGAGGTTTGCTTTAAGCCCTGCCATGATAAAGGGGTAATGGGGGTTGTTGTCTCTGCTGCCGTTATTAGCGCACTGACTGTAATTTTTGTGTCTGGTCTGGTCTCTGGTACTCTTCTGAGGTAGATTTCTTGTTTTTTCTGTGTGGGATATCTCTTACAGGATCTTCTGAAATTTTGGCTTTGTGTTCAAATAGTTGTAGAGCTGGTTTACTTCATGGAACATTTTCACTTCTCCATCTATCATGAGGGATAGCTTTGCTGGGTAGAGTAGTCTAGGTTGAAAGCCATGCTTTAGGCTCTGTAGAGCATTATTCAAAAACCTTCTGGCTTTCATGGTTTCTAATGAGAAGTCTGAGGTAAGTATGATGGTTTTGCCTTTATAGATAATGAGTTTCTTTTCTCTTGCAGCTTTGAGTATTTTCTCTTTACTTTCCATGTTAGGCTTGGAAATCTTAGGGTTAGAAATACTTATCAGAGGGGCAGAGCAAGGTGGTGAATGAGTAGCAGCATCCCCAGGACTCTCTCTGGACCTGAAACCAAGCCCTCCTCCTCCCCAGCTCCTGCACCAGCCCAGACAGGGTGCCCCAGCGGATCTCTCCTCCACAGAGGAACAGAGAGCTGCCCCTCCCCCAACCCAAGCTCCCGCCATCGCCCAGTGTCTCCTCCCAGCCTCTTCCCGAGCCCTTGCTGTCTGAGCACCTTTCCCTCCAGAAATCCGCTCCCTCCATTGCCCAGTTCTTGAGCGTACTTCTCCCTGAGATCCCCCACATACACAGGCAGACATGCTCCTTGGGCAAATGGACAGCTCAGTTCCGGAAGCCCACTCCAGACCCCAGCTTCTGGGTGGGGCCAGGCCTCAGGCAAATTCCTGGGACCATCTGCCAGTGCTAGGATGGCATAGGCACTGCCAGGAGGGCACAGACGGCTTCGGCGGACACCACGGACCATGCGCCACTACCAGGAGGGCACAGGTTGGTCCAGGCGGGTAGCAGAGTTCAGCTTCTTCCCAGGTCAAAACATTTATAAAGTCTGGGAAGGCGCCGTGGGGGGGGTGCACAAAATATCAGAGGGGCTCTGAAAATAAGTGGGGGAGGGACGATCGGAGGCATTCTGAGGGAAGGGAGATGTGCTTGGAAACAGTTTGACCCATCACGAAATCAGCCAAGGATAAGTGAGAGGCGATGCCCCTAGTGGCAGACCTGCTTGTTGCAGGCTGGTGAACATTCACTGAACTCTGATTTTTAAATTTTTTCCCTTTTTTTACTAAAGTCAGGTGGGAAAACACTGGGCTCTATAGTTTGGGGTGCTGGGGATATTTCTACTGCAGCATACCAACCCTAACCCTAACTCAAAAAAATACATAATAAAATCTCAAACAGTCCCCTCACAAAATGGGGCACTGATCTCAACAGAGAATTCACAGAGGAGGAAACACAAATGGCCTTATCCCATCTAAGAAAGTGCTCAGCGTCCGTAAGCATCAGGGAAATGCAAATCAAAACCACAATGAGATACCACCTCACCCCTGCCAGAATGGCAATCATAAAGAAAAACAACAACAATCATTGCTGGCGAGGATGTGGGGAAAAAGGAACCCCCATTCACTGCTGGTGGGATTGCAAACTTGTTCAACCACTATGGAAAGCAGTGTGGAGACTCCTGAACACAATAGACATAGAACTACCAATGGACCCAGCTATCCCTCTACTAGGCATCTACCCGCAGGATGTCACATCTCAACACAGAAACATTTGTACAACTATATTTATAGCAGCTCAATTCATAATAGCCAAGTATTGTAATCAACCCAGTGGAGGAATGGACAGCAAAACTGTGGTATATTTACACCATGGAATTCTACTCAGCTGAAAGGAAAAATGACATATCAAAAATTAGAAAAAAATGGTCTGACTTTGAGCAGATCTTACTAAGTGAACACTCAAAAGATCAGAGAATCAAACGTCGCATATTCTCCCTCATATGTGTTCCTTAACCAGGCTAACAGTAAACTCTACTCAGACTAGTAAAAAGAAGTGAGAGGTTATGAATGAGGGGTAAGGGTTGGGGGGAGGGGAACAGCTTAAGCATGAGGTTAAACCAAATTAGGTTCAAAAACATAAAATCCTCATGAGCATACTGTAACCTATTGAGCAAGTAGTGGGCATCAACTGGCAAGAGGGGCCATGAGTAGTAGGGGAGAGAGTCTAAGCCTGTGAATAATTGATCAGTCTGACAACCCCTGGTTCCAGTCACTAGTTCCTTCACTCACTGAGCTGTTGACTAAAGTGACCTATGAAGTTCCAAAAAGAAGACAGAATTCTGTCAAAGCCCTTGAATGCCATCCCCAGGCCTGAGGCAAAACCCTGTTGCTGAAGAAACCACAGAATGCCATTGATCAGCATTGAGAGACCCTTCAAGTTCTAGAATGGTAACCAGCCCCCAGATGCCAGTTAGTACAGTGCTGGAAGTCACTGCATAAGCTGCCAGGGGAAGCTGATCAAAGACAGCGGGAATAAACAGAGACCACTGGCATGAAACAGTCTGCCACCATGAATAGGCTGACCATACCTCCCAGTGGGAGAGAACAGTGAACCAAGGAAGGAGCACTCGTGAAATGGAGAAACCTGGGCTTGAGGGAGACAATCAATAGCTTTTAAATTTGGCCAAATATTCCACGTAGGGAGGGGGAGCCCTTGACTGGAACTGGGGATTCAGGGCAATAGGCACAGGATCCTGTACTCTTGGGCTCACAAGAAAAGATGCACTATGGGAGCGATTGACTGGGAGGTTACTAAAAACAGAATCTTGGCAATCCAGTGTTGGGCACTGCCTGTTGGCACTGCTACTGAGGGCACGGAGAACAAAGGGTTAGGAAGTATGAGTGAGGTGAAACCCCAATAATTGGGTAGGCATTTCCGGCTCCATCAACCCTGACTCCCAACCCCCATGGGCTAGCCACAGGAACCAGCACTCTCATCTCAGCATGACTGGCAATGGCTATCAGACAAACTTCCTTGTACCCATCCCCATGGACCGTGGCTAGTATCACGTATTTCCCGCCACTCAGGCCCCCAAATTAGGTATTCTCAGGTTGTCCATACTCACCTATCCCAGTACAGGCCGCTAACTCCCCACCCCAATCAATCAATCCCCTTTTCTCTTCCCTATTCCCCATCCCCCTGACCCCCTGGACCCCTTTTTCCTATAAATGTAAGTTCCCCCAATTAAATGAAGAACCACGTGGATATACTATACACATCTGCTTGTGTCTGTGTCTCACTGGACCCCCTTGTGTCAGCCCCCCAGCTCTGTGGACCCTGGGACAGTGGACAGCTCACTCAGCTCCCACTGCTTCTCTGTTTTCCCTCTGCAGCGGCCAACGGCGCCCCCGGAGGCAAAAACAACAATCCAGAATTTTGTGTATTTGTTAACCTAGACTGAGCTCACTCTCCGATGGAGATTTTGTTTGTATTTTTCAGGATGCAGGGAGAGAGCTGTAGCCCATCTAATCCTACCATCTGACCTTAGGCAGATAACTGAGATCTCGTTAAGAGATAAGCCACCATAGTCATATGGTGGAGGATCCATATGGAATCCCACAGAGAATGACGGTATAAACAAAGGACCCACAGCTAGAGCCATTCAATCAACACAGAATAAGCCAGGGTGACAGAAACCAACAATTTTTTACACAAAGACCCCTAAGCTAACAACACTAAAGCAGGGAACTGAGCAGAAGAGGGGGCGGAAAGATTGTGAGAGCGGTGGTGGGGGAGAGTATCCAGAGGCATGGCACCCTTCAGTATCAACACACTTGGGACAGGAGAACCCGGCTGAATACTAGGCTATCCAGGGTCCCCTGCCACAAGGACTGATCCAGACGACCCACGGAGGAGGATATCCAGCTGATTGGGGATGGGGAGGGGGGCATTGGGGAATTGGGGATAACAAATTATTGTTTTCCCACTAAATAATGCAACTCATTATGGACAATAAATATATTTTTAAAAAAAGAAGTAACTTATCAGAGCCAGGTATTTGGTCACACGCTTTTAATTCCAGCATTGGGAGGCAAAGGTAGGATTGCCATGAATTCTAGGCCAACCTGAGTTCACATAGTGAATTTCAGATCAGCCTTGGCTAGAGTAAGACCTTATCTGAAAAAAAAAATTAGAGCTGAAGAGATGCCTGCAAAGCAGAAGGACCAGAGTTTTATTCCCCAGTACCCATGTAAGGCCAGATGCACAAGGTGGTGCATGTGTCTGGAGTTCCTTTGCAGTGGCTGGAGGCCCTTGTGCACCTCTCTCTCTCTCTCTCTCTCTCTCTCTCTCTCTCTCTCTCTCTCTCTCTCCTTCTCATTGTCAATTAAATAAATAAAAATATTTTTCAAAGAAATAACTTATCAATCTTTTTCAATTTTTAATATATTTTCTCTTTCTTTTGGGGATTTCGAGGTAGGGTCTCGCTCTACATCAGGCTGATCTGAAACTCACTATGTAGTCTCAGGGTGGCCTTGAACTCACGGAAATCCTCCTACCTCTGCCTCCCAAGTGCTGGGATTAAAGGCGTACACCACCACGCCCGGCTTCTCTTTCTTTTTTTAAAAAAATTATTGTTATTAAGTAGAAACTTTGTATGAAGTCATATACTGGTACCACCATTTCCCTCCTCCCTGCCCCTATTCCACTGAGGGCCCTCCTCAGTGGGATTGCTGATGTGCACCATGGGGTAGAGAACTATTAGTTGTGCAAGCAGCAGTCAGTCACTGGGTTGGAGGTGCAATGCCTCTGCGTATTCTCCCCCCCCCCACCACCACCATGGCTTTTATAATTTTTCTGCCCCTTCTTCCACAGAATTCCCTGAGCCATGGTGGGTGAATTTAAGTATAGTGTAGTGTTGAGCTCTTCGCAGCTTCTGAAATTCTGCTATGGAACATTTTGAGTATACTCAGTGTCTGTCTCCATCACCCTGGCCCAGGTTGTTGAGCTCACTGTGGAAGCAGCACTCTTGTTCATCTCTCCACTTCCTCTGTGTTTTCGCCTGGGCCCTAGCTGATGTGTTAAGGATGGCTCCTCTCCTGCCAAGGAAAGCTAACATTTCTCGTCTTCTTGTTGGTAGAATTGGTTCTTGCTGCTATCTTGAAAAATAAAAACAGATTCCTCACCTTCCTGGAGTGCACCTACTTATCAGTCTTTTTTTTTATATTTTATTTATTCATTTTCAAGTAGAGAGAGAGAGAGAGAGAGAGAGAGAGAGAGAGAGAGAGAGAACCAGGGCCACCACCTTGTGGGTCTGGCTTATGTGGGTCCTGGGGAATTGAACCCAGGGCTTAACGCACTGAAGGCAAGTGCCTTAACCGCTGAGCCATCTCTCCAGCCCTCAGTCTTTATCTTGTGAATAAAACTGTTGTCTAACAGCTTAATGCTCATAAAAAGAAATTTTTCTTCTGCTACACATGCAATGGTAAAATTTTAATAGTCTTTGTTTTTAGAATTCCTTTCTGATTTACTCTATTTGAATCTCCAAATTTCTCACCAAATGAAAACACAAAATTCAATTTGAAGTAGATTAGAATAAATCAATATATTAAGATGAATTTGTGGCTGTCATGGTTTGATCCAGGTGTCCCCCATAAACAAATGAATGTGTTCTGATAGATCAATCCTCAGCTGATGGCAATTCGGGAATTAGAACCTCATTAGAGCTGTGTTGTTGGAGGTGGGCTTATGGGGTTTAAGCCAGTTTCCCCTTGCCAGTGTTTGGCACACCTTCCTGCTGCTATTTCCAGTGCTGTGGCAGAAGTGATGTCCACCCCACTGCTCATGCCATAATTTTCCTTGCCAGGATGGAGTCTCCCCTCGAGTCTATAAGCCAAATAAACCCATTCCTCCACAAGCCATTTTTGTTTGGGTTCTTCCTGCACAGCAACTAAGAAAGCTGACTGCAACAGTGGCTAACCTCCTAAATGTGTCTTATTAATAAATAGTAGCCTGTCATGGAACATGTAGTCTTAATCAAGCTGGAAGCTGGAAGGACCATTTATTTATTTGTATGGAGAGAGAGGGAGAGGGAGAGAGAGAGAGAGAGAGAATAAATGGGTGCACCATGGCCTATTGTCACTGCAAACAAACTTCAGATGCATGCACCATCTTATGCACGTAGTTTTACCTGGGTACTGGAGTATCAGATTTTGCAAGCAAGTGCCTTTAACCACTGAGCCATTTCCCCAGCCTGACTGACTTTTTTTTAGAATAACCTTTTATTAGCACTCCATACTAACCACTTTATACAACTGTTGGTATTGCTTAAGGAGGGCACGGAGGACAAAGGGTGTTGAAGTATGAGGTCAGAGACCCTGGTGGCTAACCCCAGTAGGCGCTTCCCTATCTCCACCATCAACTATGAGACTCCCAACCCCCAAAGCATGCCACATAGACCCAGGTTTGCACCCCAGCTGTGCCTAGAAGGTGACAGTTCCTCTGCCCCCACCATCTGATACGTGCCCAAGCTCACGTCCACATGCAAAGCAGGTATTCACAGGTTGCTGATTTCTGCCAATCTCCGTTGTCCATTTCTTTCCCTCCCTCCTCCTCAATTCCTATTTTACCCACGATGCTGCTATAATAAAATAGGATTTCTTATCATGGGATTTCTTTTCATGGGATTTCTTATCATGGGACTTCTTGCCATAGATGCTTTTTCCTCTGGGTCTTTGCCCACTACTGTGCTGTAACACATGGGGAACTGTGTTTCCCCTAGGAAGCCATGCTTCCAGAGCTGAACACACACAGAGCTATAACACTTCCACGGGCTATCAGGCCCACGGACTTGCCTCCATTGGTGCCCGGTTTCAGGTCCCTCACTGCCGCCGCTGCTCTGAGCATGCCAGCTCCCTCCCTCGCAGAAGTCCCCTCTGTGTCGTCGCCACCACCGCCTCTGCTGATATGGAGCGGGCTTGCACCCCAATGCTAGCCGGCCAGCAGCACACCTGGCCCGGGACAGCAGCCAGCCCAGTCCTCCGGGCGCGCTCTCGCACAGGTGCACCGGGGACCAGAAGTGGCTCTGGGAAAACTCCAGCCAGACCCATTCCTGTTCCTTTTTCCTTTTTTATTAAAACAACATACAACATTGTATTCTTTGATTTTTTTAAGAAAAAGAAGATTTTTGTTTATTTTTTTGTAAACATCTTTGCACATGCAGACAAACGGTGTTAAGAAGTACTCGTCATCATTTAGACAAATAACCATTTAAATATAGCAGTGGCCACAGTTTTTATCTAAAATAAGATACACTTTTACAGAATTCATGATCTAGTTCTCATAGTACTAAACAATACACAACTATCTATGGTTTTCAATTAGATACTGCTAGGGTATTTTAATGTACAAAAAACCTTAACATATTACTTTTTCAAAGGAAAATATTCCCAGTGTTCTAGAGTTAAGAAATCAAACCTAATCAGTTTGTTTTAATGTATTGATGGAGTCCACAGAGCACACTCTGGACAGGCAGGCTCAGAGGAAGAGTTGGTGCCTGTGCCTGCCATGCCCTGAGGGACTACCACCATGGAGTTTGCCTTTGTGAGACCTCTTAAAGAAGTAAGAGTGTTCCTTCCTGTCTATGTGATGTGTGGCCGAAAAAGGGTTTATTACTAAAGTTGGAAGGGGGAAGAAAGCTAAAACCAGTAAGGCTGCTGAAAGAGTTAATTGCAAGGAAGTTGGAATTCTCCCTGCTCAGCAGCTTAGAGTCTCTGAGAAAAGCCTTGCTGAAAGGGGTCCTTGAAAATAAGACAGACAGGACACTTTATACTACGTTAGTGTGTCACCCTGTGTAACAGACAGGGCAACCCAGCTGCAGGAATAATTAGTACACATGTTTTGAGGAATTGCTTGTGTTCTGAAAAGTTATTTTGACTCATGTAAACTACACAGACACAGACTTCCAGATATGTTTTGAAATGATATGTATGTTATTTTGGAGACATGTGAAACTGCATGGTTTAAATGGTTGGTTTTGAAATTTCCCCCTGGGGATGGAGAGATGGCTCAGCGGTTAAGGCACTTGCCTCTAGTGCCTAAGGCCCCAGGTTCAATTCCCCAGGACCCACAGAAGCCAGAACCACAAGGTGGTAGCCCTGGTACTCTCTCTCTCTCTCTCTCTCTCTCTCTCTCTCTCTCTCTCTCTCTCTCTCTATATATATATATATATATATATATATATATATATATATATATATATATATATCTGTGCTTGAAAATGAATAAATAAAATATTTGAAAAAAAAATTTCCCCCTGTACCCACTTTTTGCTGATAATAACTGCTAAATGTCATATCTGCTTCTGGAAACCATAGCTTTGCTTGCTAGCCACATATTATTGCTAAAATGATAAAACTAAATTACAAACTTAGCTTGAGGCAAGAGAATTTTGAGAGTTATCTCCTCCGGAACCCAGGTTAGTAAATTCCTCTACTTCCACCCATAATGGCATTGGTGCGATCTCTCCTGAGATAAGTCTGTAACATATGTGTCCTTTCTTTCATGCCTGTTTCTTGCCAGCATCTGAGTGATACATATACTTGCTCTGAGATCAAGAACGAGATTTTTTTTCTTCTTATGACCATGTCTATTTTAACTTTTAAAATCTTCTTGGGCGTGCTTGGACTTAAGGTGAGGTGAACCATAATTAAGAGGTCTGTAAGGACTTGTGCTGTGGGCACAGGACAGCTGTATGTTCTAGAACAACTCCACCTATTATTGTAATGTCTTCTTGGAGAATGTGATTTAGAATGTGACTATGTTCTTGACCCTGACCAAATTCCACTTCTGCTATTTCTACGTCTCTCTTGATCTTTTCTTGCACCATTATAAGGGCTTATTGAAGCCTGTTGTCTATCCTCAGTCTCTTTTTTTAATGTCTTCACACTGATAGATACTGGTGATGTCTCTTCATCTTTGACTTCTTTGGTGAAGAGGGTTAGGGGCTGCAGAAAATCCACCAAGTATTGACATAGATGGAGGTCCATCAGGATTGAATCCTTTGGTGTGTGTGTGTGTGTGTGTGTGTGTGTGTGTGTGTGTGTGTGTGT
>PVHP010027583.1:0-16785 GCA_004024765.1 Zapus hudsonius | reverse complement strand
CCAAGGGCTGGGATTAGACATGTCACCACGCCTGGCTTAAACTAAGGTTACTTTATTTACTTCATGTATGAGAAACCAAAGTATGCACACCTACCAGGAACTCCCTTTCAGGGAACTCTCTGGATGGCCTGAGTCGGCCTCTCTTGACTTTGAGCACAACTTGGTTGGCTCTATATCCAATATGGTGGGAGGTCACAAATCTGTGTCCCAGGGTCAAAGTGGGGCCAGGATCCACTTTGTCTTACAGGAAGCTCGGTGAAGTGTATCCAAAGTGAGGATGAAGACTGGTTCACACCAGCTGAATTTGAAATCCAAGGGGGCTACGCCAACTCAAAGAACTGGAAACTGAGCATTCGCTGTGATGGGTGGCCGCTGAAATCGCTGATCGAGGTATTCCGGTGACTGGGGGCAAGAGGTGTGCCCTCCGTATTGCATCCTGGTAATAAGGTTTATTTATTCATTACATATGTGTTAAATGATAGCAAGAGCCTGGTGCCAGTGAGAGCTTCCTGTCACCCAACATTCATAGCCACTGTACCAAGCTGCCATAAGAGCTGGTGTTGTGAAAGGATGGATACAGGACACAGCCATCCTGACTAATGTGTGCAGAGAACTTTCCACAGTGAAACAAACAGGACAGTTCAGGGGAAGAGAGGCAGGTAAACCAGAGCGATGGTTGGCGCAGCTGCGTGGACCTAGGGAGATGAGTTGTGTGCAATAGAGCACCATCGTACCCATAGGGCTTATTTGTGGAGGATGTTAATTCCAGGCAAATTAGGTCAGATTCTAGACAACAAGGAATCCATGACTCCTTCCAGGTTATTTTAAATGACAGTAATATATTTATTATTATTATTATTATTATTATTATTATTATTATTATTTAGTGCTGGGGTTGAACCCAAGGCCTTGTGTGTGCTAATTGGACTCTACCTTTGAGCTAATCCCAGACCTTTAAAACACTATTTTAACGATATGGCTTTGAAATCATTTCACCATCTTTCTGTTCACAAACCTGTACTGAGCTTAGAATCCTTACGAAATGCATCGCCCTCTCCGCCTAGCCTAGCTCTTCACTACTTCTTTGCTGAGCCCACTGCCGAAACCTTCTTACACGACTTCAGATTTGTCTTCCACGAATTCTTTTCTTTAGCTACCTCTAGGGTTTGTTATATTTGTGTGCCCAGGCCGGTCAGAGTCTCTGGCACCCCAAAGTAGGCACGCAGGTGTGTGTGGGCTGGGTGGACAGGGACAGTCAATCTGGTGTGTTAGGTAGGAATGGAGAAGGGGAAACGGATGCATTGGGGGCTGTGAGGGGGAAGCTCTCAGAGTAAGGGGAAGGGTTGTCTGCACGAGACTTTTTAGCCATACAGGCTGATGTCTGTACACTGAAGGGGGTGGTGAGGGCGAAGTCACACACCTTGGAACCAAACAGCCAGTGGAGCATTCAGACAGGCAGTAACCAGGCTCACACCACAGGAATACAGACTAACCACATGCTTGGATCCTTTAACTTGCAGAAAGGAGATCTACCTGTGCCTCCGAGAGCATATGGCAGGAAGAGAAAGGTGATTATCATATGACTTTCTGCAGATTCCCTCATGAAGCATCGGATTTTATGGTATCTCAGTTGGGTAGTCATAATCGAAATTTAATTTTTCATCTCCCACTCCTACCTCTGTTCTTTTCTTCCCAACTCATTTGAGATGGAGATGGAAAGCCCTCCTGGTCCTTGCCAGTATAGAAGCAAAAGACTTTTCAGACTGAGTGACAAATGATGACATCTTTCCCCTCTTGACAGCACCACAAGTGGCCAATCTCTTCCGGGAAGTTTCTCTCTGTCTTGCAAGAGGGGGTCTCTGTGTTCTCTTAGTGCACCATCTTCTAAAGGTGAATATTTTCCCAAGAGACTCCAGCAAAGAGAGTAACATGATCATAACCTCCCCCCAACATCCTCCCTTCCCCCCTAAATCCTCTTTCTACTGAATGACTTCTTCTTTCCTGCCAGTTTCTTTTCTGTTTTGATGACATTTCCCTCCTCTTATTAGGCAGCTTGTGTGTAGGTAACATCAGCCACTGTGAGGTCATGAATGCCAGGGTCCCCTTGTGTCTGGAAGACTTATTGCAAAGCACTCCTCCCCTTCTTTTTGCTCTTACATTCTTTCTGCCACCTTTTCTGTAATGGTCCCTGAGCCTTGGAGGGTGTGCTAGAGATGTCTCACTTAGTGCTGAACACTCCACTGTCTGTTCCAGAAATCTCTTTAGTGAAGCAGTACTTATTATTGCATGTGAGCATAATGACCAAGCACATACTAAATGCCCACAGACACTGGAGAAGAAGGTCATGGTATGTCAGACCTCAAGGATTGTTTTAGTGTTATTTTAAACACTGAGAAATAACAGGGCTGGGTGTGTCCAGGTATGCCAGTCACTCCAAGTCCAGTTGATGTGTGGCTATGGGGGATGGATCTAGACAGAGAGCTGGGTCTCCACTCATCATCAAGAGTCTATAGGGAGGAGAGGGACGTTGTCCAGCAAAGGTATTTTCTATCCTGCTAATAGTCTTTCCTGGGACAGATATTATGGCCAGTAGCAACACTCACTTCTTGTATCTCCATGTTTTGATTTATAGGTATTTAATCCTAACTTTGTCTACACACTGGAATGGCTCAAGGAGCTCTGGAGAACACTTGTCTGGAGCTCATCAGTCTAGATGGTGGCTGGGACATTATGACTTTTATAAAGTCCCTAGATGACTCTGCCACCAAAAATGACCTTTCCTCTACTAAGGAAGAATACTAATGGCCATGCTTGATAAGACCAGTGGATTCACATTCTGAACTTAGAGACCAGGACATTTATTAGTATTTTATGTATGCTCCACCAGTGATCTAATGGGCAGCCTGAGTAAGGACCAAACTGCCAAAGAATCAAATCTCTTTTCAGAAAGATTAGGAATGCCAGACTTTTAACCATTTGTTACTTTGGCTGTTTCCTTGTTCTCTGGGAATGAGGTCATCCGTCTTTTGACAGTCATGATAGTTCATGAGTTTCTGCATTAATAAGATCTCTAGGTCCAAGGTCTCCATGTCAGAGTGGGCCTGGTGTCCAAATAGGGATGTGCTGAAGGATCTCTTATGGCATTGGATGGAGCCTCTACAAGAAGTTCCTTGGAGCCCAGAACTTTCTTTTTAATATTTTATTTATTTATTTTCAAGCAGAGAGAGAGAGAGAGAGAGAGAGAGAGAGAGAGAGAGAGAGAGAGAGAGAGAGAGAGAGAGCACACCAGGGCCACCACCCTGTAGGTCTGGCCCATGTGGGTCCTGGGGAACTGAACCTGGGGCCCCAGGCACTGGAGGCAAGTGCCTCAACCGCTGAGCCATCTCTCCAGCCCTAGAACTTTCTAACATATGGGCATTTTTAAAAGCAAAAGAAACAACCAAAATCCCAACTCATTCAACAGAAGTCTTTTCACCCAAACACCCAAAAATCTCCAAATGATTATTAATTAGTATCTTTTCTCCTTTGTTTATTTTCCATGCAGAGAGAAATAACATAGATATATTCTTAATTATTTTAGATCATTGGCTTCAGAAAGGTGTCTCTGATCTTTGCGACTTGGATATAAAGCAGATCCTTTACCAATTAGAGTCATCTGTTGGGATTTTCAACATCCTTATATTTGGTGGACCTTGCAGAAGAGAAACAAAGAAAACTTGAAAGCAAGCTTAAAGTTAGTGGCTAGGGCTAGGGAGGTGGCTCAGCAGTTAGGAATGATTACCACTTAAGTATAAGGGTATGGGAGATCCAAGACTTCCCTAGTTCAACTCCCCAGAACCTGTGTACAAATCTGAATATGGCCATGCATGTCTGTAACCCCAGTCCACAGGAATCTAGAGGGTGACAGAGAACAGAGACTCTCTGGGGCTTGCTGATCTAAAACAGCAGCTCCAGCTTGAGGGAGAGACCATGTTTCCTGGAAGCACATGGATGAGTAAAAGAAAAGGGCACTTGAAGTTCTCCTCGGCCTCTGCATGTGCACATGTATCTACACACTTGCACACACACATTTTCATACACACACAATTAGTGTGTATAGGACTTGTGGCAGGCTGGATTTTGGAAATGACAGAGAGGATAGGAGCAGGTGTATTTCAGGCTTGTGGTGGATGGTTCATGTTGCAGTCAACTTTCTAGTTGCTGCGCAGAAAGAACCCAAGCAAAAGTGGCTTGTGGAGGAATGGGTTTATTTGGCTTACAAACTCAAGGGGAGACTCCATCCTGGCAGGGAAAACGATGGCATGAGCAGAGGGCTGGACATCACCTCTGCCACAGCACTGGAAACAGCGGCAGGAAGGTGTGCCAAACTCTGGCAAGGGGAAGCTGACCTATAACCCCATAAGCCTGCCCCCAACAACACAGCTCCATAGAGGTTGTAAAATTCAAACTGCCATCAGCTGAGGATCAATTACCCAGAACACATTCATTTGTTTGTGGGGGACACCTGGATCAAACCATGACAGTTCATGTTATATAAAATGGATTCCCTGGAGAAAGCGCAGAGTAGGGCAGGAGGACAGGCTCTAATTTGAAGGGTGGTTGGAGGTATGCTCACACAGCCCCAGAGGAGAGCATGAGAGCAAAGGAGACTGGACACCCAGAAGCCAAGGACGGAAGGGGAAACAGCAGCTTGAGAGTGACTTCCCATCTGGGGCAGACCATTGCCAGGAAAGGAAACCTGAGAGTTCTCAATTTAATCACAGTTAGATACACAAATTAATTTAACATCCAGCAGTCAGAGCAAATCACAGAGAGCCATAAAAACCCATCTGGGGCAGACACCCTTGTCCACTTCCCTTCTCCCTCTTTATTCATTAGTCCTTGGACCAGCCCCCAAGCCAGCCTCCTGTTTGTACACTCACGTAGCTCCAAAAAGGTAGGAATTTTGCCAACGATTCATGAATTAGACAGAATCTCTCTTTCTCCCAGCCCTGCAGGATCTCATGTTGGATAGCTGAGGTTGACCTTGACTCCCCATCTTTCTGCCTCCATCTTCCAAGTTCTGGGATTACAGATGTACACTACCCACATCTGGCTCAGGATTTTTTTTTATGCATGAGTATAGCTACCACCCAGTTCTCAAATCTTCTCTGTTCTCTTAGAAGGTGGGACTAGGGAAATCTGTTTTCCTATCCACATGTCATTCAAATACCTCCTGATTCATTGTCATGGGAAAACCCCACCAACCACGTGGCTCCTGAGGGAGGTTGTGAAGGACTATTTTGAATAATTCTCTGATTGACAGGGAACTGAAAGTGGTCATTCAAGAATAAGCAGAAGTTTCTAGGCTTACACACCCCACTTAGACCGCCTCTAGTTTTACCAGATTTTCAGGTACCATATAGACAGAGAGCTGGGTCTCTGCTGAGCATTTTATATGTCTGAGCATTTTGGTCCTGAGGCTATGCATTTAGTCACAGACCAGCTTTTCATTTTGAATGTACATTTGTGTACTGTATAGTCTATATGTATTAGTCTCTTTATAATTGCTCTATAAATTCTATTGGTTTTAATAGCTAGAAGTTACAGCACATGTATGCTATATTATCAAAAGCTAACTTCTCCAAATAAAATTGAAATTTGACTGAAGCACCTATATATCAGGCCTGGTGAGAAATCTAGTCTCTATCGATTCGGGGGCATTTCTCCTTCTTTATGTAGAACAAATCTCCAAAGTTGAACTTGGTGTGGATGGTGCATGTTATATAAAATGGAATCCCAGGAAAAGCTCAGAGTAGGGCAGGAAGGTAATCCATAGTTTGAGGGATGAGTTTGAGGTTTGCTCACACAGCCCCAGGGCAGATGTTACTAAACATAGGAACACGCATGAGAGCAAAGGAGACTGGACACCCAGAAGCCCAGGACAGATAGGAAATGTGCAGCTTGAGGGGGACTTGACCATCGAGGCAGACCATGGCCAAGGATGCACCCCCAAAATGAAGTAGCACCTTGTCTTCAACACTGGGTGGTTGTCATGACTATACTCCGTGGACATTACACATGGCACCACCATGCCTCACTTGCCCTTTTTTGCTGGTCATGGTGGGGGGGGCGGTTCTTCCATCAGCTTCCAAAAGAGTTTTGATTTTCCTTGTATCCACTTGCTTGGTCATCTGTAGCCAGGTCCTTCCATCCAGACGCACTGCCCAGGTCCTCTAGGCACAGAACCCTTAGTCTAAGAGCTTCTTACTAGAACTTCTTCAATTCTTGGAGTATTATGCAAGGACTATAGGATTCCATGACCGCTCTGTTTAATCCATCCAATTAAATTCATAGTAGATCTCCCTTGATGTATCAATTTAATCCCAGTTATATAGACAAACTAATATTTTATTTAACAATCTTGTATCTACAAAATAATAAAATTATTAAGATTCCTGTAAAATCATTATCTGGTTTTGTTGCTAGTCTTTATGTCTTAGGTTTTATAAGAAAGATTTTTTTTCTGTCTGACATGTGGTCCCTTTCTCTGGGATTTCACTGAAAACCAGGATGTCTTGTTCTGCGATGTCCACTCCATGTCGTTCCAGAAGCATTTACGTCCCTGCAGCTCAATGCAAAGGCTGTGTGTTGTGGATTGCTGGAGCCTCACTCACCCTGATGACGTGAATATCGTTTCTCTTTGTAGCTGAGCAATGCAGATGAGTGTGAGGTGTGCCGGAACGGAGGGACGCTCTTCTGCTGTGACACATGCTCCCGAGCCTTCCATGAGGAGTGTCACATCCCAACGGTGGAAGCTGAAATGTGAGGGTGATGTGCCTCCTCTTTGTCTAGACACCCTTCCTCCTGCCATGCACGCTGCCCCCTGCACACTCACTGCTTCTGTCCCGATAGGGAAGGAGAAAGATGATGTAATGTCCAGAGGCTGTTTAAAGACACTCTCAGAGACACTGCCTCTGGGATGGCAAAGCTCTTGACTTGAGCCCTTCACCTGCATATTGTTACTGTCTTTTTCTCAAAGTCACCCAGCCAAGGGACTGGGGATAAGAGGTCTTTGTTCTATTGTGGTAAGGGGGTAAGAGCCCTCACGGAACAGAGAAGACCACAACGTGGCTGATGCGTGTGAACAACCTTGAAACCAGTATGAGGTTGATAAGGAAAGAGAGAAGACAAATAAGAAACACGTGAAGTACGCTGGGCAGAGTCCTTGAGCCCACCTCCCCCCCCCTAACCCTGTCCTGCCCAGAGACAGAAGCAAGAAGTAGTCAATCATATGGTGCCCAACATCACTGTGTGTCCTTTACTGTCAAAAGTGTAGTAATCCTTGAATCAGGGCTCGGGGTCTTTGGGAAGTTACTCTGCTTGAGTTTAGCCAGCTGTTTCTTTGTGATCTCAGTGCCTCTGCCTTTACAGCTTCACTGTACTTATTTCACCAGGTTGTAAGGGGCCAGTGGAGGCCCAAGGTCTCCAGGGCTTAAGATATATTTTATTATGCTCAGCCTTGATAGCCTAACATCCGTATGTCCCACCACCCTGTGACTCACTCTTGCTGACACTACTAATAGGTGCAGCTGACAATCCCAGATCCCATGTGAGGCCCTTAGATGGTCTTGGACGTTCTTCCTGCAATAACTGAGGTTATCAGCTATTCTGGAAAGGACCCCTGGAGGCTCAGGGACAATGACTACTTCCAAAGGCCTTGTCCTCTGCTCACCCTGTGTTCATCTTTTCAGGACACCGTGGAGCTGCATCTTCTGCAGGATGAAGTCCTTAGGAAGCCAACAGAGTCATTCAGAATCCGAGATACTGGGGAGGCAGATGAAGGCAGAGGAACAGCTGGTGAGTCCCTGTGAACCTCAAGTCTTCTCCTTCCTCATTTACTGGGAGACTACAAACAGGCTAATGTCAGGGTGTCAGGGCTCCCTAGTCATCCCCCTCTGTCCCCTAGCACGTGGCCATGCTAAGATCTGGGATGGCTCCCCTGGGATGGAAATTGATAATACCCCTGGGCTCAAGCCCATACCTCCACAAAGCTCTCCCTCACTGGGCAGTCATCCCACCCCCATGAGCAAGGACATCAAAGCCCCCAGGCCCCCATCTGTCGATCTCTTTCTGGTCCTTCCTGAAAATAGTGTACATACTCGGTATCTCTATTTCTCTTCTTATCTCAGCCTGCCATCCACCTGCCTCCCCACACTCATCTTTTCCTCTATCCCTGGTTTTCTACTGTATCTCACTCTTCTTTCTCTCTCTCCTTATCTCTAGGCTTCAGAGGCCTCTCCTACCAGTCCCTGCCCTCTCCTAGTGGGGTTACCATGTGTACAAATCCATGGGGGACTCTTCAGGCTTCTAGCCCCTCCCTCTTTCCTAAAGCCCCTGCTCTGAGCCACTCATAAAGGAACTCTTTACATCCTGAAGAAACTGTGTTTGAGAACCTCTCTTCAAGCTCTCATAGTAGTAACAGCTTGGGGTCAGGGGTACAGCACCTCCACTCTTCCAAACCACACTGTGTCATAGTGATACCATATCACAACCCATTTGCAAAAAAAGTAATGCATCCATTACAAGCCTGTTTCCAAGAGCCACATATTATGGAAATTTCCAGAAAACGGGTGTGAGTTGTGCCTTCTGCCTGAATGTGTATGTGGCTTACTTCTTTCTAATTGACGGCTTCTTTCTCTTGCAGAAATGTGAATTCCTCCTCTTGAGGGTCTACTGCTTCTCGGAAAGCTCATTTTTTACCAAAATTCCATATTATTATTATAACGTAAGTAATGGTGGTAAACTGTGGTCACAGACTGCCATGATGTTGTATGATGCGGGAATGGGCACCTGTGACATTTGTGATCTTAACTGCCCACCCCCTACCTGGGAACACAAGTTCTGTTGCATTTTAGGGGTGTGTGTGGGGCATGAACACTGAGCTGTGATAGTAGCTACCCCATGGGTCTGTTTCTCCCCAGAAGAAGGGCATGCCTCCAGGTGTGGAGAAGCCCATGTGGCTGAACAAAGTCAAGAGCCAGCTGAGTAAGCAGGGTTACTCCCAAGTGGGGGAGTGCGTGCGGGACATGCGGCTCATCTTTCAGAACCACAGGGCCTCGTTCAAGGTAAGTGGCACTCTCTGCTTGAGTCTCCTGATCCTTCCATTGGTTGTTCTGCCCCTTGTTTTCTGATACCTGGAAATTCAATTTCCTCCATCATTCTGTACTAAGATTGGATAAACAGGCATTCTGGAAGTAAGAGCAAATCAGGAGGCTGAGGTAGGAGGTTTGCCTCCAGTTCCAGGACAGCCTGGGCTATGGTATGAGACCCCATTTACAAACACAAACAAACAAAAGTTTCTGGAACTTTTTTTTTTTTAGTTTAGTGAGCCAGAAGAAGTGTCCCTGTCATCAGAAAAGGCCCCCAGGTTCCAGAGCCCATCGCCTCCCCTCCTACAGGAGCACATAGAACAGCTGTGCATACGCAGAAGAGAAGGCAGTGTTAAAGTCATTTTCTGCTCCTTGTCTTCCAAGAAATAAGAAAGCCCAAGTTCTTTTTACATGTGACTGGCGCATGTAGTTAACAGGGACCATCCGAGAGGAGTAGAAGTGACAAGAAGAAAGAGAAGTTAGTTCTAACTTCACAAACTTCTGTTTGATTTGCTCAAAGTATGTAGATTACTTTCTTAACTTTTAGTAAAATAAACAGCCAAACCAAATAAATTATGGCCCCTAAGTGTGGAAATCAGTTCATATTTCTGTCTGGTTAGTAAGAAATAATCATGCTTATGGGACTTAGAATTTTTAGATGTGTGAATTTTCAAGTTCAACCAGGGTTAGTGTAACTTGGGAAGAATTCTGGTCACAATTTCAAGGGATCTGATGATACTTGTAATGAGAATTGTCATTTTTATTTTCGTTTTTTTTCCAGGACCCTAAGTTTGGCCAAATAGGACTCAGTCTGGAAGCTGATTTTGAGAAGATTTTCAAGGAGGTGTTTTCTATTCAGGGACAAAGTGAAAACAGTGGACGGGTGTAGCGGATGCACTGGTATCATGGATAATCTCCTTCCTGGCCAGATCTCCCCACTGCCAGCAGCAGTGAGTGTTGACTGTTGACTCAACCGTCTCCAAAGAATTGCTCTTGGTGACTAGGAGCCATCTTCAGCTGGGGGGGGGAGGTTACCTCCTGGCCTGGGGGTCCATCTCCTTGTCTCTAGCTGGAACCAAGGATATAATGGGATACTGACACCGTGCTCCCCATGGGACCAGTCTGGACCAGTTTGTCTTCAGCCGGCTTAGTTTCCGCCACCATATTGCGTTGCTTCCCTTGTCTCCTTCTTCTGAGAGCACCCCTCAATAGCCATGGGCTTCCAAGACTTCATTTGGTGGCTCATGTTTGTAACTCCAGTACTTGGAAAGTGGAGACAGGTGGATTACAGCTTCAAAATTGGAGGCTGAGTTTGAGATCTGCCTCAATACAAACAAATAAACAACACAAGAAACAATACAAAACCAAAAGAAGACTTCAACTCAGACTCTGCTGGAGGACCCACCGAAGATACTGATCCTAGAAATCCAGCTCCCCGGATGGGATTCTCGAGTTGGGTCACAGCTGGCAAATGGTGCTCAGTGGAATACCAGCTATACCTAACGTGTTATGCCAGGGCACTTGTCCAACTTACACCTGTAGAACAGGTGATACAGAACTGCATGAGCCATATCTGTACTAGTTGGTGGAGGGAGCAAAGGTACCTATAAAAATAGTAGGGCTTGGTGGCTTTTGTTATGCTTTGCTAATATGTTGATAAGAGTTACTGATAGGCTTAAATCTTTAATCCCAAGCCTAAGGGAAAGAGACCCTCATACCTGTCACCCGAAGGCAGACAGCAAGGAAGGCCTGTTCCGGCCCTGCAGAACCCCAAAGACCACTTCATTCTAAGCTCAGGTGGTCTGTTATGCCAAAGTCAGGGCCCTGGAACTCAGAATGAGGCTACCGAGGTAGATACACATGAAAACTTTGAACTTCACCTTTTCCCCACCCCCAAACCACTGGGCCCCCTAAAGAATCCACTTGCCCCTTACTGGAAGAAAGAACTACTCCTGACCTCTATTTTGCTTGAATAGAGACCAGGAGAAGGGGGAATTGCTGATATCGGAGTACTCTCTGTGGTAAGGGCCAATGGTGATGATTGTAGTACATCCCTGGGTGGCTTGCACAGGCTTCAATATCCATTAAATGAAGTGGAAGGGGAGATTCTGAAACCAGTCCAGCCAACTCGGGGAGGGGGCCAGTTGGCATATTAGAATGGCTCTACTCTCTGAGAAAACCCATCCAAGCCTAGTTTAAAACTCGAGCCAGTCCTCTGTGGGACTCGGGACCCATCAGTTAAGGTGAGGGCTGGTCCTCAGGAGGAAGACTCTAGGAAGTATACACAGCAGTGATTATTTTCAGCTCATCCCCATTGGGATTTAGGGCCATGATGCAAGTAACCACACATCAGGGAAAGGAACATATAGGTTTTGGAACTAACACTGTTGACACAGCATCTGAGTTGATGCTGATTCTTGGGAGCCCAAAGCACCCTCATTAGAGGAGGTGGTGTGGTAATCAGATAATATTCAAGTCATTGGATCTCCCAAACCACCCAGCAGCCATTTCCCTAGTTCCTGAATGGATCATCAGCACAGATAGAACAATTAAGTGAACTGATTCCTTGACCTATGAAATGACCAAGGCTGTCTTGTAAAAGCCAATCAGAGGGCCCTGAAACAAGTTTCCATGGCAAAAAAGCAATTATAACATTCGAGGTAAATGACAGGAGTTAGTGCCACCTAGGAAGTCTTGAAGGAGTCAGGCCTTGTTGTCTCGATGTACCTCCATTTGATTTAGCACTCGGCCATCTACAAATGCTGGCAGGTTCATGGCTTCGAAGTGACTGTTAGAAACCTAACCAAGAAGGAAGAGCCCTGATTGTGGTTGTTGTCCCAGACGTGGTACATTCACTAAATATTAGCACAGCCCCAAGTAAGTGAAACCATTAATATGTAAAATATACTTTTAAAATATCTACCCATCAGTAGTGTGAGAGACAGTTGAGAGTTGTATAGCATGGTGATTTGAATTATGTGCTCTCAACAAACTCATGTGCTCTGAATGTTAGGTCCCTTGATGATGGCAATTTGGGAATTGGAGCCTTTCTGGAGCAAGTGCATTGTTGGGGGTGGGGGTTATGGGTGTTATAGTTTGCTTCCCCTTGCCGGTGTTTGGCACACTCTCCTGCTGCTGTTGTCCATCTGATGTTGTCCAGTAGGTGATGTCCAGCCTCTGCTCATGCCACGTTTCCCCTGCCATCATGGACCTTCCCCTTGAGTCTGTAAGCCAAAATAAACCCTTTCCTCCCACCAACTGCTTTTTCTTGGGTCCTTTGTGCCAGCCATGTGAGGGTAGCTGAGACCTATGGATTGGAAGGCACTCTACACATAGGGTCTTGGCCCAGGGCAAAGTGAATTCTGCTTTCTCTTACCATATAGCCTGTTGGACACCGCAATACACTGCCTTGGTCCTCTGGATTGATGAGTATGTTCATTGGATCGATGAGTCAGAATTCTAAGTATTCTGAATAGCTTATTAAGTCACAGGCACTCTCCTATGATGGTTGAGCTGGTAAGGATTATTCAAAGGTATGGATCAATAATCCTTCTACTCATGCACCCAAGGGGAAAGGTCATTCATGCAAAGGAACCAAGTGGCATTAGGAAAGGGGGACAGAAGATGGAGGAGGCTGGGTGGCTGAGGAAATATGACCAATGGATGGAAATGACAGAAAGCCCTGCCAGGGGTAGGCCATTGTGCTCTGCAGAGAAACGGGGCAACTTCAAGCTGGCCAGAGGGGAGCAGAGCCAGGGGCTGAGCTCCTTGAATCAACTGGAGCAGGAAGACTATATCCACTGCCCCATGTTGTGGAGGCAAAGACTGAGCTAGTCATTGTTCTAGAAGGGAAGGCATGTGTACTCCACCCTATTGGACAGCTAAAGGGAAGGGAGGTGACTGAGCCTATCAGTCATGCTTGCTTGGAATAGAGAAGTATGGGGTGTTTGTCACAATGTTGCAGAGGCTGGCTGGGTTCTTGCCCTGCTGATTGTGGGGAATTGGGATGGTGGTCTTAGAGTTCCTGGAAGACCTGCTACTCTCTCCTCCTGAGCTGTGAAGTCAAGGTCCCAGAGCCACTGCTCAGAGCATCGGTGCATGCTGCTTGTCTGTGCTGGGAATACTTCCATCAGGAGAAGGGAAGCTGGGACTCTGGTTGTTCCCATAACAGAGTTGGGGACGTGTTCTTGTGAGGCTTCTCAACATATCTGAACCCAGGAACTGAAGACACCTTGATGTGTTTCTTTTTTTAAATTTTACTTATTGTTAATAATTAGATACATTGTATGAGCAAGTCTTGTGGTGGTACCCCTATTTCCCTCCTCCTTATCCCCAACATGCTTGGGGCCTTCCTCAGTGGGATTACTGGGCCAGACCATGGGGTAGGGGCTATGAATTGTACAAGAAATAGCCAGTTTTTTTTTCTTTGTGTGTTGTTGCTGATAGGGACAATGCCTCTGGATATTCTCTCCTACCATGGCTCTTACAATCTTTCCACCTCTTCCTCTGAATTCCCCGAGTCATGGTGGGTGAGTTTTAAGTCTGCTTTACTATTGAGATCTTAAGAGTCTCTGGATTTATGTTTTGGACTATTTTGGCTATCCTTGGTGTCTGTCTCCATTATCCTTTCATGAGTTATCTGACTTGCTGTAGAGGTAGGTCTCTTGCTCTTATTGCCACTTCCTCAAAGGTTTTATTTGGGCACAGTATGATAAGATAGAGTTGGTTCATCTCCTGCCTGGGTGTTAGCCATCATCCCATGTTTTGCTGATGGAATTGGGTTGTCCATGGTTCTCGCTGCCTTCTGGAAAATACAAACAGAATCTCCAATGGAGAGTTAGATCAGTGGAGGTTAAATGGAACAAACATTGTTAATTTGTAGAGGTTCTAATGGGTGTAGCCTCTCCATAGATCTCTGGTTAGTGGGAGTTTCCCCTTGGAGCCTGGGTTCTTGGTTTCCATGAGTTTGCTATGGATCCCATTCCAGTTAAGGATTTCTTGCCACTGAGCAGATCTCTTAGCCAATCAGCAAGCTGTTGATTACCCACCTAGGTTTAGCACCACTATTGCACAGATGAGCACTTCTTGGCTTGCTGGTCTCTGCCATGTAGTACTTTCCTTACCATTCTTGTAACATCTGTCAGTGTTGTCTATCAGCGACCTCTGCTTTCTCAGAATATCATTGGCAAGTTTCCCCTGGCAGCTCATGTAACGCCTTCCAGCACTACACAGGCTGCCATCTGGGAGCTGGTTACCTTTCTGGATTAGCAGGGCCTCTCAGTGTTATGTGTTGACAGTCTGCAGTATCTTCAGCAATAGGGTCTTGCCTTTTGTCTGGGGCAGGTTTTCAAGAGCTTTGACATAAGCCTATGGGGGGGGGCTCATAGGTCTCTTTTATCTAGCTCTGTGTGGGAACTACCAATTACTGGGACAGGGAGTTATAGGCCAAAGCATCTTGTCTTGGGATTAGGCTTCCTCCCACCCCATTTAGGGCCCCTCTTACCAGGAAATGTTCACCTCTTCCTTGAGAGCTTTCTGTATGAAAGTAAGGATTTGATGGTATCAATTCATCATTATTTAGATTAGTCTATAAATCCCCCCACTTCCTGCTCTCCCATCTTCCCATCTTCCCACCTTCCTCCCCTTCCCAATTCCTTCCCTTCCTTAGCGAGTCTCTCAATTCACCTGTCAGCTTGGCTTACTGTTCAAGCTTCACTTGGTTAGGAACCACACATGAGGGAGAATATGTGGCGTTTGTCTCTCTGTTCTCTTGTGAGTTCACTAAGTATGAACTGTTCCAATTCTGTTCACTTTTCTTTAAACTTCATTATGTCATTTTTTTCTTTCAGCTGAGTAGAATTTCATAGTGTATATGTAGCACAATTTTGATATCTACTCATCCAGTGATGGGCATTTAGGTTGATTCCAATTCTTAGCTATCTCGAGGGTAGATGCCCAGTAGAGGGATAGCTGGGCCCATTGGTAGCTCTATAGGCATCTTTTTCAGGAGCCTCCACACTGCTTTCCATAGTGGTTGTACAAGTTTGCAATCCTACCAGCAGTGAATGAGGGTCCTCTTCCCCCCACTCCCGCATCTTCACCAGCATCTATTGTTGGTGGATTTTTTTAAATGATTGTCACTTTGACTGGAGTAAGGTGGAATCTCATTGTTGTTTCGATTTGCATTTCTATGATGAAGACAATGAACATTTTCTTAAATGAGAAGTGGCCATTTGTGTTTCCTCCTCTATGAATTCTCTGTTGAATTTAGTGCCCCATTTTGTGAGAGGGCTGTTTAGACTATTTTTATTTAACTTTTTGAGTTATTTGAAAGCTCTAAATATTAGACCTCTGTCTGTGTTATAGCTGGCAAAGATTATTTCCCAGTCTGATGGTGGTCTATTGGTTCTGATAATGGTGTGTTTGTCTGTAGAGAAGCTTTTTAGCTTGATGAGATCCCATTGGTTAAGTGATTGTTGCACTTTCTGGGCTACTGGAGGTTTGTTCAGGAAGTTTTTCCCTACTCCTATCTTATGGAGAGATCCCCCTACTTTTTCTCACAGGGTTTTCAGTTGGTTATGTCCTCATTAAACTTAGTCAGTTGGTTATTAAGTTCCTCCCATTTTTGGTTTACCTTCAAATCACTTAATTCTCTTTTGAAGTCCCTCTGACTTTTCTCAATTAAGTCTGATGTCAAGGCTTGTGTTTTTTGAGTTCCACTTCATTATGTGTTTTTATGATTGGTTCTAGCTCAGCCAATATCTTGGTCAGCGTGTCATTGCAGGTATGATCTGAGGTTATTTTATTCTCATTTTGGGATTGTATTTCTGTTGTCTCCCCTACATTTTCAATGGCAACTTCCATTGTGGGACTAAGAGGCCTTAGTGGGGGACTCTCAGCTTGATGTGTTGTGGGTTTTTTTGGGGGGTGCATTGGTTTCTTTCTATTTCTGGATAAAGGTCTAGTTTTCTTAATGCAGGAGCCAATATAGGTTCTTGATGGATATTCAGTGAGTGTTCTGTTCTGGGTTCCGGTTGGGATGGGATAGCAGTTTCACCATAGGTGTGTGTGTTGCAGAGGTTACAGGTGTGCCAGCAGTTCTGGGCTGGTGACTTGCATGAAGGTGGTTTGGAGGTCAGAGATTTTTTTCTCGCTGTAGTCACCACTGTGTATTGCTATGGACCCAGTGGTGTTTCAGAGCAGACCTACTTGCTCCTCTTCTCCCATCATATCCTAGCTGGGTGGGTTGTAGAGACCACTCTGATACCCCCTGGCAGGGTGCGGAGGCTCACTGACACACTAGGCCCAAACTTGCCTGTCAAGAGTATCACGTCCCTACCATCTAACCCTACCAACCTACCGTAGGCCGATACCTGGCAAGAGAGGAGCCACCACAGTGGAGGATCCATATGGAACCCGCAGAGAATGATGGGAGGAACGAGGGACCCACAGCCACAGACATTCAATCTACACAGGATAAGCCAGTGAGACAGAAACCAACAATTTTTGACACAAAGACCTCTAAACTCACAACCTTAAAGCAGCCTTAATACTCATCCACCACGACTCATGGAACTATGCGGAAGAGGGGGCCTAAAGATTGTGAGAGCTGTGGTGGGGGAGATTATCCAGAGGCATGGCACCCCTCAGTAAC